>QGMI01000724.1:0-20534 GCA_007821535.1 Lachnellula occidentalis | reverse complement strand
GGTGGAAGTGGGGGGAGTAATGGCGATGCGGGCAGGTTTGCTGAGTCTCAGGGATGGGATTGCGGGGCTGAGGATTGGGATTGGGAGGGGGGGTGGTGTGGGTGGGAGTCCTGGGGGGAGTAAGAGTCCGGCGAATGGGGGGAAGATGGAGGTTGAGATGCAATGAATAAGCATAGATGGACGAATTGGTTTAAATGCAGGGCTTGGTTATGATATCATGTGAATGAATGGGAGGAACGAAAGAACGAAAGGAAGAAGGCGTTTTTTTTTTGGAGGGAGTGAGGTGGGTTGCATTTGCATTGGCGTTGCTTGACGATAGAGCATTATGAAAGAGTGAGAATAGAATTACATGGAATTCATTCATCATTTTTATTTTTTATGCTTCTATGAGGGTCGCTACAAGTTTATGGCTGGAGCTGACATGACCTTTTTGGTGTGATATGGAGAGATTATAAAAAGACCTCGAGGTTTATCTCTAATGTGCTTACCGGATATCTGACCTTCTGCGTTAGCATATCTCTCTTTTGGAAAGAACCTTTCGACGGGGAAAAGAAAGGGAAGGGGAACATACCTCAACTCGAACTTGTCCAACACACTCGGATGCAAAATGCCAAACTCGCCGATACGGACCGCCTTGCCTCCCAGCCGAAGCCAGATAGCAGCCGCGTGTCCCTGGAAGAAGGTCTCCTCGTCAATCTCCTCAATCCAATACCCATCGGCCTTCTCGTGATCCTGCCTCACCTCGAAATCAGCCTTGTCGTTGCCCTTTGCGTTCAAGCCCTCCTCGTGTGTCACAAAGGCTGTCTTCAGCATCAGGAGCACGCGATCGAGCAGTCCGTGCACGACTTCGAAGCCCGAGGTCTTGGAGTAGAAGGCTGCTGCGAAATGGCGCTCGTTTCTGGACTTGCGCTCTAGGGAGAGGTCTTTGAAAGCTACGTCGGAGACTTCGAAGACTTTGATGGGGACGCTGTGTTTTTTGTTCTCGCGGATGGTCTTCAGTAGCCCGGGCAGCAGACTCGTGCGCACGATTTGGTATTCGGCGGTTTTGGGATTCGCTAGGCGGACGGCGGTGCTGCCGTCGTCTTTGCGGTTCAGCCATGCGAAGTTCTCGTCGTGCGAACAGAGGATTAGAGGCATGACTTCGGTCCAGCCGGCCATGGCAGCTTCCATGCGCACGATGTCGCCGAGCTTGTTGACCATGAGGGGTTGGGCGATGGTGGAGGCTTTTGAGGGGGCCGTGCGGGGGAGGTTGTTGAAGCCGTAGGCGATGGCTACGTCTTCCATGATGTCGCATTGGTGGAGGACGTCTGCTCTTGTGGGGGGCACGAGGACCTCGATTAGGTTTGCGTCGGTTGAAGAGGGGGTGGCCGAGTAGCACATTTTGGTTAGGAGGGAGCAGATTTTTTCGGGGGCAAGGGTGAGGCCGCAGCAGGCGTTTATGTAGTCTACTTCTGCGAAAGCTTTCCGGGGGGAGATGTCGGGAACGGTGCGTGATAAGGAGTTGTGGGGTGAGATTACTTCGACGGGCTCAATGGTGAAGGGTGAGTCGCAGTATTGGGAGAACATGGCTACAATTATGTTGTTCACTATCTCGAGTTTTGTGCGGTCGGTGGCGGTGATGTCGATGAAGACGTTGCGGGTGTTGAGGGTGATCTTGGAGTGGTCGCTATTGATGATAGGGGGCATCGAGCAAACTGTCCGTTGAGAGTCCAGGATGACAGGATATACTGGCTTGTCTTTGATGATGTGTAGGTATTTGCCTAGATGCTTATCCTTTTCGTAGAAAGTCATCATCTCTTCCGCGGTCATCTCCTTGGTCTGGTTCAGGGGTTTGAACTTGATATCCTTTGGTGGTAATGCCTCATAGGTGAACGGACCCTTGATTGTATCCAAATCATGTGTTCCAATCGCAACCAACGTACGTCCTCTGGCCAGATTTTGGTGTAATTTATCTTGCAACGAAATAAAAGACTCGTAGCTCTCTTTAGTGAACTTGATATTCCGCAAGATAGCCCCAGCAACATATGGCCGTACTTTCAGCGTATCTGGATGTACTGTGATCGTTTCCAACTTCCCGCTCGCCGGTGTGACCAGTCTATAATTTGGCAGCGGCGTCTTTTCCCGGAAGATGTTCAGCATGAGTGCTATGCCTTCAAAGCACAGCATGTCATATCTGTTGGCGGGGATTTCGATTTTGAGTTGTGCGGGCTCCTGCTTGCCATTGACGATTGGTCGTTCCGTATTTGACGTATCCTCGTCCAACTCGATTCCGAAATCGAAACATAAAGTCTCGAATTCCTCGGTGGTATATCTGCAAATAATGTCAGAGCATGTCCTACGTTGTTGCTACAGGACTCACTCCTGCCCCAATGCCTTGTAGAGCTCAACTTTGTCCACGCTGATGGTAGGCATTTTGAAAATCGTTGGTAGGTTCTGCCACCTATTTGCCAGCTGTGGAGAGGCCTTGCGATACGAAATAAAGAATGTGCGGAGGTTACGTTCAGTTGGCGCGAAATCAAATAATTCTTATTTTTTGTATGACTCCAGACTCCCCTCCCCTCCTCAAGAAATTATTGCGCTCTTGGTCTACTGTGGTCCGCCGGACAATTGGGCTGGTACTGGGCGGCTGGGCTGGCTGGCTTGGCCTGGTGCTGCTGGCCTCGTTTATTTGGGGGAAATCGATCCTCAAGCCGGTGAAAGAAAGCATTGTTTCTTGTAAGCCACCATATCTC
The DNA here is from genome assembly GCA_007821535.1 of Lachnellula occidentalis. Classification (NCBI taxonomy): domain Eukaryota; kingdom Fungi; phylum Ascomycota; class Leotiomycetes; order Helotiales; family Lachnaceae; genus Lachnellula; species Lachnellula occidentalis. Next base: position 17,802 of record QGMI01000724.1, on the reverse strand, counting down.
AACCCTCAACTTTTCTGCTCTACCAAAATACGTCCGCACAAGCCGTCTCCTTTTTGATCATTCTTTGCTGCCCAGGTATGTCCAATTGATTCCTCGAGGCTTGGCCTGCACAGCACTCTTCTAGGAGTAGCTCCGTCATGACCCCCCGCCATGTTCACAAATATGCTCAGACCGCGAGCTCTATGCGCATCTCTTGAACAGTTCTTGCTAACACCTAATGCCCAAGCTTCCTCTCAACCCCTCCTCGGCACCAAGACGCCTCTTGTTCGCTGATCAACCACATCTTGCTCGAGGCAAGGCAAGCAGTCAACACGCGATCACCTCAACCACCAAGCCCCAAGTAGACAGGTCAAGGCCTGGCTTGCTGAACCTACCCGCGATCCTTCTACCTCACGAATAACGTTAAGAGATCTCTATCATGGCAGACGGTCCAGACAAGACCGATGAGCTCTACCCAATAGCTGTGCTCATTGATGAATTAAAGGTACCAAAGCCTTATACAACCTCCATGTGGCAGGCTATGGCGGGCGCATTTACTCACGATCACATAGCATGATGATGTTCTCCTACGACTTAATGCCATACACAGACTCTCGACGATTGCCCTTGCGCTGGGAGCGGAGCGTACAAGAGATGAATTGATTCCTTTCCTAGATGGTATGCTTAGCACAGTCCTCGTCTGGATCTTTGCAGGTGCTGACTGTTTGTTGTAGAGTCTGTAGAAGATGAAGACGAGGTTCTGACAGCCTTGAGCGAAGAGCTTGGGGGATTTGTCGAATACGTTGGAGGTCCGGAATGGGGTCACGTCCTTCTCTCGCCTCTTGAGAATCTGGCCGCAATCGAAGAACCGCTCGTACGCGAAAAGGTAGGTTTTCCGGTCCAGATATGAGGACTGCTGCTAAGAAGTTTTAGGCTGTCGAGTCTCTAAACAAAATTTGCGAAGAGCTATCTTCACAACAAGTCGAAGAATACTTCATTCCCCTCACAATCCGCCTCTCCAAAGCCGACTGGTTTACATCCAAAATTTCCGCAACGGGCCTTTACAATGTCCCATACAAAAAAGCTTCCCCACCAATGCAGGAACAACTTCGACACCAATTCGGACTCCTGGTCCACGACGAAACCCCAATGGTCCGAAGATCGTCTGCAAATAACCTCTCGAAGTTTGTAAAGGAGATGCCTGCAACTATTGTCGTCGAAGAAATGATACCCCTTTTCCAACACCTTGCAAGCGACGACCAGGATAGTGTGCGGTTATTAACGGTCGATATTCTTATTGCGATCGCGGAGGTGGTACCAAAGGAGCAACAATCAAGTCATGGGGTTCTGCTTACAGCGCTGAGAAGTCTGATCGAGGACAAGAGTTGGAGGGTTCGATATATGGTTGCAGACAGATTCGAGAAGGTTTGTGAAACATTGCATTTATCTCACGTGCCCTTACTGATCCCTACCAGATTGCCAAGGCTGTAGACGACGAGGTTGTGACGAGAGATCTGGTTCCTGCGTTTGTAAAGCTTCTAAAAGACACCGAGGCAGAAGTCCGAACAGCCATTGCCGGTCAAATTCCCGGATTCTGCAAGTTGGTGGACAGAACGACTCTTCTCAACGACATTATGACAACTGTGGAGGACTTGGTTTCAGATACCTCTCAACACGTTCGAGCCGCTCTTGGAACCCAGATCAGCGGACTCGCGCCTATTCTTGGCAAGCAAGAGTATGTCTGACTTATAACCAGCTTTAAACATGCTAACAGTGTGTAGGACCATCGATCATCTCCTCCCTATGTTCCTTCAAATGCTCAAGGATGAATTCCCTGATGTTCGTCTCCACATCATCTCAAAACTAGAATTAGTCAACCAAGGTACTTATCCCGAGATGCACAGCATAAAACTCGCTAATATCAATAGTCATTGGAATTGAGCTCCTATCACAATCCCTACTTCCAGCCATCGTCCAGCTTGCTGAAGATAAGCAATGGAGAGTTCGGTTGGCTATTATCGAGTACATCCCCTTACTGGCGAGCCAACTTGGTGTCAAGTTCTTCGATGAGAAGCTGGCTGGCCTATGCATGGGTTGGTTGGGCGACACCGTCTTCTCAATCCGTGAAGCTGCCACTCACAACCTCAAGAAGCTCACAGAGGTATTTGGTGTAGACTGGGCAAACGAGGCCATTATTCCTAAGGTTATGGCTATGGGAGGTCACCCAAATTACCTTTACAGAATGACAACCTGCTTTGCAATTACGGTAAACAGCCCACTCCACATTCTTGAAAAATTCTAACTTTTTTAGACCCTTGCACCAGTTGTCAGTCTCGACGTAGTTGCCAAGGCTATCCTCCCAATGATGGACAAGCTCGTTGTTGACGATATCCCAAATATCCGATTTAACGTTGCTAAGTCCTACTCCGAACTCATCTCTGTTCTCAAGCGCCTGCCAGATGAAGGAACTGTCTTCTCACTGGAGAAGTCTGGCAGCACTTTACCAGCATCTGCCCGAGGTCAAGTTTTGATTCAGCAGAGTATCCTACCAAACCTAGAGAAGCTGCAGAAGGATGATGATGTTGATGTCCGGTTTTTCGCAACTACTGCTGCTGCATCGATCTCTGGCGAGCCTATGGAGTCATGATCATATAGATAGGACAGGTGATAATGCTTCTCATGAAAGGGGAAAATGCACACGGTTTTTTTGGGCTACAGGTTACATACCAGTACCAGAAGCGTTGGCCCCGTCGATGTTCTAGAATGGAGCAGAAGAAGAATACCAGTATTTGTTTCCTTAACTCGTTATGAAGAAGAAAAAGTACTCTCTTGTATAATGGCTTCCCCAAGAAATGTGAACAAGACCATTCCAAATTTAGGAAGACCCCCTCATTTGCCCCTGGATCTGCCACGTGAAAGTGGGCTTCTGTACAAATACCCCCTCAATTAAAGTCCTTCACCGCTTTCAAAGGCAGCTTTTTCTGCCACTTCCAACGCCAGAAGATTTACCCCACCAAACTCAACTTTCAACCTCACCCTTGCTAAAGAGCTGATACACGCTCATTTGACTTCCAAACCTCCTTGCACCATGGGATCTAATCCTCCTACAAGACCAAACCACCTCGAACCATCCCCTCTCGGCACCAAAGAATAGTAGACCCCTCCCTCCCCATTACCCCATCCTTACTCTACCCCGCCAACTAACGCTCAACAGCTGGGACTCCCTCTACACAACCGAACTGCACAATCACTCCGCAGATACCAGCGATATAGGCACAATCTGGTTCTCCGACTCAGGCGCCGAAAACAAAGTCCTATCCTTCCTCTCCTTGCGCATCCTCTCAGACAAAAAGGTCCTCGGCCCCGAAACCACACGTCAAAATTGCAGCTTTCTGGACCTAGGGACCGGCAATGGGCATTTTTTGTTACGGCTTAGGGGGTTAGATGAAGATGGCGAGGAAGATGAAGAGGGCGAGAAATGGGAGGGCAGAATGCTAGGTGTTGACTACTCGGCGCAAAGTATTGAATTCGCACGGCGGATTGCGGCGTCCAAGGGTGTTGAGCTGGACTTTGAATATTTCGATCTCATGAATGACTCGCCGGCTTCTATTCTCACAAAGGATCAATCTGAGGGCTGGGATGTGGTGCTTGATAAGGGCACGTTTGATGCTATTTCGCTGAGTGAGGAGAGGGATGGGCAGGGCAGGAGGTTGTGTGAAGGGTATAGGGAGAAAGTGATGCCGCTTGTTAGGGAGGGCGGACTACTGCTGGTTACGAGCTGTAATTGGACGGGCGAGGAGCTTAGGGCGTGGTTTGCGGGGGTGGGGTTGCGGGTTGTGGGGGAGGTTGGGTATAGGAGCTTTGTGTTTGGGGGCGCGGCGGGGCAGACTATTAGTAGTGTTTGTTTTAGGAAAGAGAGTGGATGATATCTTGGTCTTCTCAAGACTGGTGTTGTGATATTGTGAGATTCTGATTTTGTGAGGATATGGCATGGATTGGCTTGGTTGTAATGTTCATGCGAAATATACCCGGTTTCTCTCGTCCGGATTTCGGCTTGTAGCCGCAAAGCTTGGTAGGTGCTTGTAACTTGTAAGCACAATGTCTGAAAAGAATTTTAACGTCTTATGGTCTTCCAGCAAGTACTTCTTTCGCCGGCTTACTTTCAAGCTGAACCATTGCTGACTGCGTCAAGCATTTTCAGATCTAGGGGCACGTTGAGCTAGAGAGTGAGATGTCGGCCGACGAGTTGTCGGCGACAACGCCACCGCGGCTTCGCCCTGTCATGAGTATATCAGCTTTCGAGAAATATATTCTATAAAAGCTGGGACTTCCTTGTCTCGTTCCGTTGTTCTCTCTCAGTTTCAGCAAATTATCTGTCAATCATCAAATCGTACGCCAGCCCTAACTTTACGAGTTTACATATTAACTATATTTCGGAATTTTTATATATTGTCAAAGTCATGGCGTCAAGCTTCCTAGATCATTCTGACCCCGAGGAAGAACCCGAGCCCGAAGTAGGTGACTTGGCAGTAAATGCATTCTTTTCAGATATGCGTTTGAAACATTTTGGACTTTAGATCCGTGCTTGACCAATCTTTACTCAAGTTGCAGAGCACCACCTGAGAAGACATCTCTTGCTTTGTGCATTTTCACCATTACCTACTCTCTCTCGAAGAAACAAATGCTGACTATTCTCTCCAGCCACAAGAGGACCCAGAGCCTAAAGTCAAAAAGGTCGAAGAAACGATCGAAGGTATCAATCTTGTCGCGCCAGCATTTGAAGTCGACATGGCAAAATCAGCCGAGTTAGCAGAACCAGAGGAAGCCAACAACAACGATACATTATGGACCTGGAGAATCGCCGCCTGCTGCGTGATAGCAACCTATGACCACGACACGGGCAAGCGCACCCTCGTCCACTTGCAAGGCAGCAGCGCCGCACCCGGCTATTTTAACGAGCTGGCCAGGAAGATCTCGGGAAACACGACTGTCATTATCGCGTCTGGGACTGAGGGCGCCACCCAAGCCACGTTTAAGGATGCGGTTAGTAATAACCATACGGAGAGTGTCAAAAAGGCTATGAAGGATGCCGGCAAGGATGCTAGCAAATTGACTTTCGAAGTGCTTTTTACGACCCAAAAGGAGGATGAGGAGCTTGGGTGTCGAGCGGGCACCTTTGCAATTACTGCCAAGGGGACGTTTGGAAGAATACTTGAGGAAAGCTTCAAGTAAAGCGAGGAATGAGGTCGGCGGCGGATGATTTGGGGTTTCATTATGGTGGATCCGTTATATCGGAGGGTTTCGCTTAGTGATAGATAGGGGGATAAATCACTTGATGAGTTCAAGATCATATATCATATGTGAGCATTGATTTTGGCAATGGTGTACGTATGTTTGAAAGAACGTAATATTTAATCAACGTATTTCTAGACCTGCAGACCAAGCGATACACTTCCCAGCCACCTCTTGATTCCCTTCACCCATTCCTGCCAGACTCACTGCCGGAACCAGAATCGGCGTCTACAAACTGCGATTGCGCAGACAAGACCTCCGAGCGTTCGGTGGAGGTGTCTTAATTCGTGGAGATATTGCTGGCACACAGTCATGCAAAGAGGCCTTCTAAGTTCTCACAGACAAACAGAGGCAGAAGTCCAGGAACGCAGAAGCATCCCAACCCCTACGACACCACACAGGAATCCCAAACCCCACCAGGAACATCATTCATAGCTCTCCCCGAACCATCCAACTCCGCCGCCCGCCTCCCCACAAACTCCCTATGCTCCCAGAAAAAATTACTATCCGGCCCGCCCTCCGGCCTTTTCCACTCCGCGCGCGCGGATACGGCGAAGTATCAAACAGCAGACGAAGCGCGAATTTCGTTGTAGACGGGGGCGCGAAGCCAATACAACAAGGCTCTATAAAATGGCCTTTTTCGATCACGATGGTGTAGCATTTGGGACGGAAAGCAGAGGCGGTGAGACCTAGCTCGTTGAGCATGGTGCTTTGTGACAGGTTAGCTCGCGCGTGTTGGGGTATCTGCTTCCCGAGGGTGATTTCGAGGGTGAGTTGGCCTAGGAATTGGGGGGGTTTTCTGTGGGTGCTGTTGCTGGGGGGGCTGGTGATTTGAGCAGAGCGTTTAGGGGGGTCGATGCTCTTCCACTCGAGCTCTGCGGCGATCCAATAGTTGAATTGGCAGCGGCACCATAACTTTTAATGTAAGTGGTGAGCAGTTTTCTTAGGGTTATGTATGGTGAGGGAGAAAATTATACCTCGCCAGTACCGTCCTGGTTGAATTTGATCGACCTGCCTTCTGTATCAAAGGACCATTCATTTTCCCCGCAGAGAATAGAGCACAGTGCTTCATTCATGTCGAGGATATGATATGGTTGTCATATATCAAAAGCGCTTCGCGTCAGGAGATCTCTCTTCCGTGGTGAGTGAACTGACGCGTACTAGTGTAGGCTCCCAGAGAATAGTTTTACTCCGATGTAGAAGGCGGGGTCCCACTACCGTCCCAGGAGGCTCAATCTGCTCAGGTCAACTCTGCTGGTCCCATTTGACGTTAATATGATCCTTCTACCTTACTAATAAGATTTCAATTCTTGGTCTTTACGCAAAGCGGAGTCCTTTGAAGGCTGGATATTTACCTGTCTGTACAGTACTGTACGAATGCATCCTCAGCTCAGAGCCTTGCAGGATCTCTCAAAGTCCAGAAATCTCAAACTTTTAAAAGTGAAAGGAAGGAGGGGACATAGAGCGGAGACATATAATAAGCATGTTTAGCCCAAAAGATCCAAAATAAGAAGTCAGCTGAGGAAACATGAGATGAGATGAGGTTAGAAGTTCCTACCTACGTAAATATATATGTAGCCTTACATCTTAGGCCGCTACTATGTTATCTAAATAAACTCCAAAGTGAGAGTTGCAGCTCACCGAAGACTCCGAAGCAAATGAGAGCAAAAGCACCGGGAATAACACTAGAGCCGCATGATCAAGATGCTTTACAGGTGTTTGATACGTCAGAAAGTATCTTCAAATTCAAGCATGAGACTGCAACGCATTACCTACATCTTTCCCTTCTATCGTGTATTTTTGAGAAACAGAAGGATGGTTGAGATGCGGGGTCCTCGGGTGGAATGCTCCTCCATTCCAAAACTAGAACAATTAATTCATGCTGCAAGTCCAAAAGAAGAACAACCATGACCCGTTCCAAGTAACTCAAAAACAGAGCAGAGAAGAATGGCTTTCGTGACTACATTGCCGCCAGCAATCTCAGAATGAAAGGTCCATTTCTGCTTCGAGTATGAGTACGAATAGCTTCCAGACTTCTGAATACTAAGCTGAATCAAGTTGGAAAGAAAATGCAACGCGCCATTATTTAGGTCAGGGAAGATGACTTTGTGGGGCCAAGAGATGAGAGGTGGACAGAATCCACTAATATAAAGTCACTTCCTTCCGGTGTCTGAAAAGGGAAGTGCTGACTCCGTAACAATAATAACATTTTCTCCATCACAGACATCGCACTTGAACAGGCCCTTGTCTATTCAGCTAACCCACCAGCAATGCTTATTTTGCTTCATGATAAACTACGAAAAGTAATAAGATAGCTGGAAAACAGTCAAGTCGTTCACTAAACTTGGAACTATGACTAACAATTGCACTGCAAAGGGAGCTCCCTCTCGAGCAGGTATAAAAGACATTTCAAGCTCTACCAACCACCATACATCGATAAGCCAACCGGTTGTGGTAACTTAACTTCCCTATGACGCGATACGTATTAACCTGCAGGCATCTCATAAGTCATGCTTTGCTGTTCTCGGAGGTCTACTCAGCTCAAAGGAGAAGAGATGAGATACGATCGTACAGTGCAATTTTCAACAAGGCATGAAATGATGTGAATGAATGAAAGGGGATCTTGACAGCAAATATTAAGTACACGACGATATACTTGGCAGCCTTTCCCTCTCATTACAGTTCAGAAGCTGAGCCAAATTGAGCTATTCTGCGAAAGTTGCCGGCGACTACTTTTACATGAACAGTTTCGCTCGGTCTGACCAAGTCAACTCCACGAAGCAAATCTGGAGTGATATATCGCTGTACTCTTGTCTGTTTCCCTGCAAGAACTGAATTACTATGACGGCAGCTATGTTTTATAGCCCTCTAGCATCATGCCTTGCCTTGCGTCAGATAGAAGTTCCATTGAATCACTTCTGCTACCCAAGTACTCAGCACGTACGAGTAGCGCAGCTACGAATAGTATAAAAGCTTCATTCCTACCTTTAAGCAAATGACCACCACGAACATGAAAACCTAGAGGAGTAGTAAGCTCCTGTGTATAACTACAAATGCCTTTCCGCAGGCAGTCCATTGACGGAGCTTCAACAAAATCTCAAAAACCGAGCCCCCTCATTCATCCATCCAGCAACCAAGAATGAAAGAATATCGACCGAACGAATTAATTGACAACAATCCGTATCATTCATTCCTAACACCTCGATGGATTGCCGCCCATCTGTTAGAAACAATCCATACTCTTTCGCCCTGAATTCCACCCAACTATTTTTGCAGCGATAAATCAGATCAGATCATCTTCCCCACTCACTCAACATGTTGGCCTTCTGGTATAAGGTCTGGTATAAGGTTTGCTAACTTTGGACAACCATCATTCGTCGCAGACAAGCAAATTTATAGTCACAAACACTACTTCTTTCCACCAGGTGCTTCCTTCCCAAAACAACATACAGTACTCCCTCCTATTCGAGAAACCCATTCCAGCATCCTTCATCAATCCCCTTTCATGTTCCACCTCGATAACACGCAACCCCTCCCCCAGGCCCGGAAACATACACTTTCCAGCCTTTCCAGCTTTTTAATATTTTCAACCCAAATCCCTCTCCCCACCTCCATCCCCTTCCCCATCCCCCCAATCCCAAAATCAAACAACCAAGCCTTCCATAACGCGACCCTAATCCTCTCCAAATAAAGGAACCCAGACATGGAAACCACCAACTGAAAACAGGAAAATTACCTTAAACCTAACAGCAAAAATCGATTTCCCCCATTTCCCCCATTTCCCCGGCAAATTAGACCATGCAATCTCACTCTTTCCTTCCCTCACTCAATAAACACCTATACTTTAGGATATACATACGAAAAAAAAGGGGATTCTTTAGAATGCTTTCCAATTAGTCTGGATAGAAATCCGACATGGAATTTGGAAGGCCATCGATTTATCTATCTATCCAAGTCTCAAATACCCAAACCCTCACATAAGTCAAATTCTCCATACAAGGTTTAAAAAGTGTCTCATTGTGTGAAGTTTATGGTATCTCAAATCATATATGCCAACCAAGCCGAAACTCAAACCCGAACCTGAGCATACCTTCATCCATGCAAACAATCTCGCTCTAACCAGAACGCCGTCCCACCCCGATATCCAAACCCCAAAGCTCTTCTATATACCTTTCCACTTTGCCCACACATCAAACTCGTTGAGAAGCGAAGTCAAGCACTTCACAATCATCCTCGAAAAAGCCCTCCTCATCCACACCATCGGCTTCTGTGCTCACTCCCTTGCGTCTGCGCGTCGTGATGACGATTTGCTCCTGATCCTCATTGTTGTCTTTTACACTAAGAATGCGTTCTATGGCGGACGTTGGCAAGGCGCGGTGGTCGATTGGGGAGTCGGAGTCTTCGTCTAGTGTGTAGACCGGCCCGACGTCGAGCTTAGTAGTTTTGATAGGGCCGCCGAATGCCCATCGTATGTTTGTGGTAGGCTTTGGTGCTGGTGCAGCTTTAGGGAGAGGCGAGAGCAGAACCGAGACTGAAGGCGAAGGAGTAGGAGCTTCGTCATGGGAGTACACGTGTAAGCCTACTCGTCTATCGGTATGGAATGGTTGATACGGCGCATTAGACTCGATTTCTGCTTGAGGGATTGATGACTCCGTTCCATGCTGGCGAGGCTGAGATTTCCATTGAGTATCTTCGACATCTCGCTCCGTAAGCTCAAGGTCACCTGCCTGGTTCAAGTCTCGCAACATTTCTGGTACGACTTTGAGGTTTGGAAGTGACTGAACTCGGAATTCGATGAACTTCGCTCCCCGAGAAGCCTTCTGCTTATCTGCAGGTCGGTCTGCCCTCCGATTCTTAATCGTATAGAATCTGACAATCCCTCCGCTAACAACAACAACAGAATCACTTCTCTTGCGATCTAGGAGTAGAATACAGCCTCGACTTGGAATAACTGTGCTACTTGGGAGATGCAACTTATTACTTGCTGATTTCCGCATCTCATTCATCCTTCCAGTAGCAGCTCCAACAGATCGGCTGATACCAGCAGCTAAAACCTGAGTTCCATGTCCTGCTTGCGCCGTCATCGTCTTGGCAGAAATTCCTATGCTACTTCGACGACGATGACGACTCACTAAAGGCATTGCAGCAGTCCAAAGGGAGTTCACGGCATTCGTAGCTACACCAGAAGCCGTGACAGCTGGCCCAATAGGCTCGCCACTGGATTCAGCGGATTGAGTAGCGGCAACCCTCCGACGCGGTGGTGGCCAGGTGAAAGCGCTCGCAGGTAAATCAAGGACATGAACCGTTCCAGGTTCAGTGACCATTGCGGCTCGCTCACCATGCGGCGAAGTCCATACGACGTCCACAATTCTAGCGATCGTCATTCGCGAGAACTGGGCAATTTGCCTTACATGGGGCCCTTTGCTCTCGGATCCTTGGAATCCACCCTTTAGAAAAGAAGACTTCGCATATTGGAGCCTCATAAGATCCCAAACAGATTGTATGTCGCCTTTACTACTTGCCGTGAAAAGCGCTAGACCACTAGGAGCGAAAGACAAAAAGCTACATCCATGTGGGATCTTGAAGGTCGCAAGAGGATGAGGCGAAGAAGCAGATGTGCTATAATGAGCTAGAGAGTCCAAGTCAAGTATAGACACCAACCCAGGATCTTTGGCAATTGCTGGCGCCTGGGTAGGAACGCCGTGGGTAGGTGGAAATTGGTGTCCCACATTCTGGGTCTGATGGGTTTGATACGTGATTGGCCCGTTTGCTGGTTGATTTTGAGTAGACCTATTCCAATAATGATTCCAGACCTGTGCACCCTGCTTCCCGATTTGCTTTCCGATGTATGTTGAGCCTTCGATGAACTTCTGCGTTCCAGCTTGCATAATTTGCTTTACCATGCTTTCACCCCCTGGAGTCTCCACTAAGCAGTTTACAGATGGTAACTGTGGTGGAGCGTGTGAATTCAGACCGGGAACCTTAGCTGTAGGTGGTATGCCTGAAACTGCAGCACGTAGAGACGCCTGAGAAGATGGAGCTGAAGGACAATAGGCGAGCCATCGACCGTTCAAAGATAAGATGGACGCCTTGTACTGCTTTCGCTCCACAGTTTCCGTCGAATACCAGTCGCCATCTGCCAGGCCGTTCAGACCAGTCGAATCAACAGAGACCCCGTGTTGAACAGCAGTCCAGACTTTGCCAATGCACCTGAAATCTCCCAACCCTGAGGCAGTAGGATTGGCAGAATTCTTGCGAAAAATCCAGGTCTCTCCCGTCGAGCCAGATGCCACCACAACATTACCTCCATCAGCACGAATAGTGAGTGCTCCTGATGGAGGGGGTGCTTTGAATAATGGACTCGTGGTTGGTATTGGAAGATGGGTTTTAGGAACCGAGAGCAAAGTCCCTACATGCTGTTTTGTGCCAAGAGAATATACTTCGACAGTTGTCTGATAATACTCAATCAATTCGGCGTCTTGAATTGATGGGCCGGGGATTCGGGGTGATCCTCGAGCATTTTCGTTTTGAATGACAGAATTTCCGTCCGATGAGGGGCTAGCCTCATCGCTACTCGATGTATCAGTTGACCAGACGGGGCCATGCACGACAAGAACAATTAAAGAATGTAGCTGATTCTTTCCAGGAACACTCCAAGGTAGGATCTTGGCATTGTACACGCCACCGCGAAGTCCATCAAGGGTGGTAGTTTTGTTGAGGCCCCGCTTAGTAACAGAATATATGTTGATTCCACCTTCATACCCGGTTATCAGAACTTTCTCTGTGTGCTTTGATGGATCTTGAGACGTCAAGCTGTCAAATCCGCAATAATATCCGTTCTCTCCAGGAACTAGACCAGGTCCAGGTGGAGAAAGTAGGAGATTCGCATCAGGCACACCATAGAAATGGGCTTGGGCTTGATGGGGGAGCGGTGGAGCGTGTGGATAACGCTGGGGTGGCGAATACATCGAGCTTCGACGGGGAGCATAAGATACCTGCGATCTATGCTCATCAGAGACGTGTGGAAAGTTACCTTCCATCTGATAGCTTAGAGGTCTACGCCGATTTGACGGGGGAGACGAGGATGCCACATGACCATGGCCATTGGGCGACCCTCTTTGTTCTCTTGTTGTCCAACCAAAACTAGCAAGCCTGTCTTCATAGGAAGATGGCAAAGGAGTCGGTGGTGACTCCCCAAGGTTTATCAAGTTGCTTGGGGAGCTGGAATATGACGGAACGTTCTTTGCCCACTCATTTGTGTTTTGCGAGGCCGACTGGGTGATCGCGGTCGATGATAGGGCGTCCAATAAAGGAGACGTGACAGGATTTCCATTTCCATTTCCATTTCCATTTCCATTGCCGTTTCCGTTTCCGTTCGCTGGGGATGCTGCTGGCTTCATCTCGGGTGACTGGACGGGGATCGCAGCTGCAGATGCAGATGCCTTTGCATTCTTGTTCCTATAGGTTGGTTGTGGTATTAGCAATCAGCTTGCCCGAGCAGTCAGACAGTCAGTCAGACTACCGCGTTGTGAGTCAAATACGCACGACATTTTGGCAGCATTTTTCGTCACTGCTGCCAGTATCCCACCGCTGGCCGCATCCTTCTCCTTCCCATTCTTCTTCGAGTTCTTTGTAGAGAGCGGCACTCCAGCTGGGGAGGCCTTCCGAGTCGGCTTAGTTGGCTGGTTGCTCCCGCTCGAGGTGTTGTTGTTATCTTGGTCGGACGAGAGGGGCATTCAAATGGCGATGGAGGCTCCCGTTGCTCCCTTGGATACTCGGCAGGTATTCCAAGGTGCGGGATTCTGAGGAGTCGCAGGACGATCGGAGGAGTGGGCGCGTGTCCCGCTTGCTTCCCTTCCTGAACAGCCAGAATTCAGGAAAGGGCGGGGCAGGCGGACAGTGAGATGCGTTGGTGCTATTACTGGGAAATGTAGAGGGTGTAGAATATGTGCGGATTATGTTCTGTCTAGTTTGCGTTTTGTCTTGAGAAGCTGCAGTGCTTCCCTTTGTTGAGAGCTTCTCGGTGTTTGAGAAGGAGGGGAGTGGAGGTTACGATAGAGGGGCAGTTGCTTGTCCGGATGCATCCATATTTAGCGTCACACTGGTCATAGGTACCCCTGATTCGCTGATCTGGATGATGGGCGGACAAGATGGATACAGATGACCGGGATTCACGATTATATGCATCTGCATCTGCATCCGGGACAGGCACGCATACCACTGAATAACAAGTCGAGTCAAGGCAAGCCAGGTACAAGGACAGTTTGTTGCACAGTCTCGTGCGTCGAGGACGAGTAATGTGACTCGGCCAGAGAAACGATTCACAAACATTACCTGCCTTTCTTTTCAGCCCATCATGTCATTGATCATGAGAGCGCGCGTAACGCGTCAGGTGTCTGGGAGCATTCGTTCCACCAAGAATGATAATTAAAACTGCTGCTTGAGATGGAGAGAGATGGATGGACAAAGACTGTTCTGGTAACAAGTATCGTGGAGATTGCCGCAACCTCTTCAAGCCATTTCGGGACACGAGGTGAACGGTTTTCGTATATTGCTTCGGGTCGCTGAGACTTCTGGACGACATTGGGGTATATTATTACACAAATTTTCCGTCAAACCTACAGTCCACCAAGGTGCCATATTCTGGCCCTGGCCCGGCTCTTCCAAAGGGTCGTAGCTTTCTCAAATTATTTGCACTTTCCGCGCCCAAAGATCCCCCCTCAATGAGACTGCGAATGCTGCCTCTTAGCCCGAGACCTTACGCCTTCTTCTTTCCGGCGGCCTTTGCCTTGGCTGCTCTCTTCCTGTTGCTTCGAATCATGACTACGCTCAAGAAGGATCCCACGACGGCTGAGGCCAAGAGGATAAGAATGACGGGGATGCGAATAGCCCAAACTCGAGGAGGGAAGACGTTCTGGAGAGGATGGTCCGAGTCGACGAAGGGCTGCACACTGCGGGTCAGTCTCTGTCCATCACGTAAAATAGATCATATATACCATGAGAAGAGTCCAGATAGTGTAGTAGAGAAACACAACAGACGCAGCGACAAGCATCGCGAGACCGACAATTTTGTCCAGCTGTAAGATGAGGATGTTAGAACTTGTTGCGCACCACCTAATCGCGTAAATATGAGGTTGTCCGTACCATGGTGGCAGTCAAATTCAAAGGAGTGTGATGAATCAAAACCAAGAGACTGAAACTTGGAATTGCTGTGGTGGTAATGGAAGCTTCAAAGTTGCAGATGTTAAGTCTGGGATGGATTTTACGATCTGGCTTGACCTGGCCTTTCGTACGGTATCCTGGTCAAACTCTAATTTAGCGGCAATTTTAGCGCGGTCAGGCCAAAACAAATTCATCGCCATCGCCGTCGCGACTGACGAGAACAGCGTTCAGCCTCACAACCTCAACCTACTGTCATCGAAAACCCACGCAGTACAATCACCGCCCGCAATCGGATAACTGGGTGTCTGCTTTTACGCAGTATCCAAAGTAGTGGTGGGCAGGTCTACAAAGGTCGGCAGTCCGAGAAAGCTGCTACTCGAGATACTACCTTGAAATTCTCATCCACCTCAACATTGCGAACACGAAGACACCATGGAGGTCGAACCACCAATGGCACCCGCTGACAGGCGCTTTGAGGAGAGACCCAGCCGCAGAGCTTCTTCCCCACGTCGTGATCGAAATGGCCCCGCCTCATCGAGCAAACAGTCTGCCCCGCGAGGTCGAGATACAGTTGTCGCAAAGCCTAAAACCGAAGAAGAGAAGCAGGCGATCGCGAAGGCTGAATACGAGAAGCTCCTAAATGTGCGCTCTGGCGGAACCTATATACCACCGGCGCGATTACGGGCGCTGCAATCCCAGATCACCGACAAAACCAGCAAGGAATACCAGCGCATGGCATGGGAAGCTTTGAAGAAGTCCATAAACGGTCTCATCAACAAGGTCAACGTATCGAATATCAAGCATATTGTGCCTGAGCTTTTTGGTGAGAACTTAGTCAGAGGGCGGGGTCTATTTTGCAGAAGCATCATGAAGGCCCAAGCAGCAAGTTTGCCTTTCACCCCTATCTACGCAGCTATGGCCGCTATTGTGAACACCAAACTCCCTCAGGTTGGAGAGCTCCTTCTCAAGCGCCTCATCAATCAATTCAAAAAGGGTTTCAAGAGAAACGACAAGGCCGTCTGCCTCTCTGCCACCACCTTCATCGCTCATTTGTGCAACCAGCAAGTAGCAAACGAGGTTATCGCCGCCCAAATGCTTCTGCTGCTTCTTCACAAGCCAACTGATGACAGTGTGGAGATTGCAGTTGGTCTGACCCGAGAGGTTGGACAGCACTTGGAGGAAATGAACAAGCAGATTGCTCTCGCCGTGTTTGATCAGTTCAGGAATATATTGCATGAGGCTGATATTGACAAGCGGGTTCAGTACATGATTGAGGTCCTTTTCCAGGTTCGGAAGGATCAGTACAAGGACAACCCAGCGGTCAAGGAGGAACTAGACTTGGTGGAGGAGGAGGACCAGATCACACATACAATTTCGTTAGATGATGAGATCGACGTCCAAGATGGTCTGAACATTTTCAAATTCGACGCAGAATGGGAAGAGCACGAAGAAGCATACCAACGCCTCAAGGCAGATATCCTTGGGGAGGGTAGTGACGACGAGGATGACGAGGACGAAAGTGATGATAGCGAAGACGACGAGGAGAAGCAGGGTGAAAAGGCGCTGGAGATCAAGGATCAGAGCAATACAGATCTTGTGAATCTCAGAAGGATTATATACTTGACAATTATGTCCAGTATCGACCCAGAGGAATGTTGCCACAAGTTGATGAAGGTCAAGCTACCGGCTGGCCAGGAACCGGAGCTTCCGTCTATGATCATTGAGTGTTGCTCTCAGGAAAAAACCTACTCCAAGTTTTATGGCCTCATCGGAGAGCGATTCGCGAAGATCAATCGCCTTTGGACCGAACTTTTTGAACAGTCATTCGCCAAATACTATGATACCATTCATCGATACGAAACAAACAGACTCAGAAACATCGCGCGCTTCTTCGGCCATCTCATTAGCTCCAATGCTATTGGCTGGCATGTATTATCAGTGGTTCACCTCAACGAGGAGGAAACCACGTCAAGTAGCCGTATCTTCATCAAGATTCTCTTCCAGGATTTGTCAGAAGCAATGGGAATGCCAAAGTTGCTACTCCGTCTCAAGGATGATGAACTGCGGCCATTTCTCGGAGGTCTCTTTCCCCATGATAACCCTCGCAACACGAGGTTTTCTATCAACTATTTCACCAGTATCGGCATGGGCGCAGTCACCGAGGAGATGCGAGCATATCTACAAAACCTTCCTAAACCTGCCTTGCCTGCTGCACCAGCCGCAGCTGATGACGATTCCGACTCGGGCAGTTCAGTGTCTAGTTACTCGTCTTACACCGGATCCTCTTACTCCAGATCCCGATCGCGCTCAGGTTCGCGTTCGCCGTCTCGTACTCGTGCTCTAGATCGCGGACGCTCGATCTCCAGAACCCCACCAAGAGGGAAAGGAAAAGAAAAGGCGAGAGGCCGGAGTATGACCAGGTCCATCACGAGGTCTCTTACCCCCCCTCGTCGTAACACAAGGCGTGAATCGACATCAGTTACTCCTCCACGCAGAGGACGACGAGATTCTAGCTATTCAAGATCACCGCCCCCAAGACGGGACACTCGTCGCGGTAGTTACTCTGTTACACCTCCAGTGAAGCGAGAGAGGGCGGTGAGCAGTTCGAGATCCCCGCCTCGCAAACGCAGAAATACCTCATCTGTCAGCGCAGCTCCTCGAAGACGTCAAAATGAAAGTGTTTCAAAATCCCCGGCCCCACGTAGAGCCGCCAGAAGAGATAGTTATTCCGTCACCCCTCCAAGAAGAGGCCGACGGGACGATAGTGATTCGAGATCACCTCCAAGACGTGGTGCTCGGCGGGACGGTGGCTCAATTTCGCCGGCTGGGAAGAGAAGAAGGGATTACAGCGAGTCAGCATCCCCACCCCCAAAGCGAGGCAGGAGATACAGTTAGTGGAGGGAATCAAGCCACCGGGACACAATTTGTAATTTATAGCAAGGCAAGGCAGGCATCAGTCAGATCTGCAATTGGCTCCGCGAGAGGGCCTGATATTGGTTGTAGGGAATAGAATGACATGCATCAGTCACCATGACTAAATCAATGATGGTCATTTTTCAGCTGACCACGTCCCAAGCCGACTATCTAACTACTCCTTCGGGAACACTAGATCCCGGAGTGTCATGTGATTCATGTACCCGTTGGCCTGAGGCCGCCCCCCACTGGCTTCCCCCCCCGACCACCCCCCAGTGGTGGTTGGGCAATTCGAGTTGGACACCAAAGCGGGTCGGACAGTGTTTTTGCATACAAAAAGCCTATCCGTGCGTTTTTAGAAAACCCGCAAAATCTACGCACAGACGGGATTTTGGTGAGTGTCCGACCCGCTTTGGTGTCCAACTCGAATTGCCCAACCACCACCGTAGGGGGGTC
>QGMI01000723.1:0-20712 GCA_007821535.1 Lachnellula occidentalis | reverse complement strand
GGTGGTGGGGGGTTCAGTCTTCTCTTCAGGCAGTACTCGGGAGGTGGTTTGCATAGGACCCAGTATGTAGTTGTCTTCGGTATTTGCTTCGCCATTTGAGTGTAGCATGAGATCCTGCTCTATTTCTACTGCGGCTGTGGTGTTCATTCGAGGTGTGCCGGGTCCTGGACTGAATCGGATGCCGTGGTTTGGATGCCATGTCTTTGGCTGAGGGGGTGTTGGACGACGTGGTGTAGGAACCTTAGGGCTACATGTACTTGGATCTTATTAGTCTCTATTTTCAATTAATCAATGGAGTACTCACAAAGTAGCCATGCTGACGCGTGTGGACCACTCGCCTGAAGTCATTAACGGATTCCTTGAACCACTCTCGGCACTTATTCTGTTAAAAGCTGGTCGTCGAAGTGTCTTGCCCAACGTTGATGCTCCATAATGGCAAAGGAGCATGACGCGAGCAATACACGCATAGGATAAATAGGGATGGTGGTGTGAATTTTAGGTGTGAGGGCGTTCAAGGTAGACGCGCCACGGTCGAGTCTAGAGCAAACTGAGCAAACTGTGAACGCCAAGACTTTTGGGGTTGATATTGGTATGAATATTGATATCACGAGAACTACAACAATATCGAGGCATCGCTGATTAGCAAGACGAAAGCCAGCGATACTTGGTCTTCTCTATACTGTTGGAGACGCTGATCCAATAATCTGTGAGTATCTGAAATTCTCTTTGTACTCTCAATATCAGCCCTCACGTGCCCACCTCGAAAGTTGCCTCGAGCTTCTTACAGCCATCCAAGACTCGCTGTGGCAGCAGGCTCTCTCTCAAGGCCAAATATCGCCAGCAATTTACCGTTCTGTCCATCTGATATCTCATTTCTAGCATCACCGCCTCCTCTTCACCATGGCATCTCAGCTACTTCCACTCGGTTCGTCGCCCAAAACCCTTGCTAAAGCTCTCTCCTCTGACTGCCAATTCTAGAGCTGATTGACAAATGCGTGGGATCCAAGATCTGGGTTGTTATGAAGGGTGAAAAGGGTATGCTCCCAACCTGCATCAAAACCATCAAGTCTGTCGACTGACACGCTTTGGACAGAATTCAGTGGTACTTTAATGGGTTTCGACGACTACGTCAGTAAGTACACTCAACTCCTCGCTCTTGCACACTTATTCTAATCAAAATATAGATATGGTTCTTGAAGATGTCACCGAGTTGTATGTTGCTTTCCATGCTCTCGTGTGTGTTGGATGCTGATGGACCTTGTAGCGATTATTCCGGAAACCACACCAAGTTGTCGAAGATCCTGCTTAATGGAAACAACATCTGCATGGTAAGTCTGATCTTGATTTCCGAATACAAGCACTGACTTGGACTAGTTAATACCTGGTGGAGAAGGTCCTGTGGCGGCAGCTTCATGATGTTGCCGGGATTAAGGGTCTTGGGAACTTTGCAGAAATGGGATGCAATGGGTATTATACTACGCTGAATTCAATCCAAAGTTTCGACCCAAAGCCTGGCCCTATTGCGTTTGCGTTTCGCCTCTTTAAATGAGCCTGTACGCTTCCTTTGTTCCTTCAAGATCATGTCTCCCTCAAGTGAGGAAATCCCACCTCCTTCTCAACAAAACAACGCATTCTATTATAACCAACTACCTCCTAAGAATCCAAATCTCCTTCCTTTCCATCAAGTACAAACACCACCCACATCCACCCCCAAAATCCCGCCGAAACCACCCCGAACACAACACCCATCATACCATACTCCAAGAACTCAAGCACAAAACACATGCCCGAAATCCCCACCATACAGCCACCCGCCCCATCCTCGGCCCTACACTCCACTTCCTCGAGATACTTGCACTCAGCGCGCGAATACCTAGATCGCACTCCCACTCCCATGCTCGACGTTCTTCCCCTTCTTCTTCTTCCGAGACGATGCGTATCAGTGCCGATGGTAGTTCGGGTCTGCATCGTCGGGTAGATGCATCATTGCCTCGCGCCAGACGTGGATCTATTACTTTGACTCGTAGGCCCGTGCCGAACGAGGGTTGCGATTCAGCTTGTGTCTCTATCTCTAAGATTGCCTGCCTGTTGTTGATTCGCAGGTTGAACCTTTTGGTGGTGAAGTGAAGGATGGAACTCTGTTTGGGCGGTACAGTAGTCTCTCTGGTTGTTTTTTAAGGAATTGAGCGTTGTTACGCATCTATTTTCGCATTGGGTGGTTTTACCTAGCTAGATGGGATGGGGTGGGATGGTTCCTTCAAGCGTGTACCAGGTAGTCTTATTTCTGTGATTATTAATGTTTGTATGCCCTGTCATGCAAATATGCTTCAAACAAGTTTTCATGTCGATTTTACGTGTAACATTCGCAGGGCCATATTCTTGTTCTACGAAGAGATTCTGGTAGTTTGGGGTCTGAAGTATCAGGTATGAAAGTTCAGATCAGGAGGCGGATGTGGAGCTTCGGAATCCCTTCCCGTTGGGATTTTCATCCTCGATCCTCGATCCTCGAGCTGCTGAGAACAAGGGTTACAGTATATATAGCCCTTCCACGATGTTTATAATCCGACCAAGATTTGAGTACTCAATAAGATAGATGTACATACCTTACCTACCCAAGTGTCTGAGGTGATGGATGTTTAAAGACAAGATTCTATGTAACAAACCTAATCTGACCCGGAGTACAGTACTTGTATATATACACATGACAATTCGTAAGTATGGCCCCCCTAACACATTCCACTGGGGTGGGTGGTGGTCCCAAAGTCACATGGGGTGCTGAATTCTCATGACTACATAAGTAGCAGGATCCTTGATGCACTACGTGCCAACATCATTTTCAGCATACTTCATTTACGAGGGTGCGGTCTTTACACTACTCCTTGGATCAGACGGAGGGAAAACATGATGCTTGTAAGGGTGAGTCTATTTCACCGTGTGAAAAGCAATAGGAAGTGACAGACGGCAAGAGCATGCAAAATTGCCTGGATAAGTCTATGTGTTATAGCAGAATGACGGAAAGTACTTCAATATTATATGCACACAATCGAAACAGAATGTTTCACAATCTCTTTCCTTGAAGATGGAGCAACTCGTACATATTCTTAAAATCTATCCCCCTACTTATTCTTTTGGCGGCAGCGTAGCCCTGCTCCATGAGAATCATAACAAAAGAAGGATGGTTTTTCCTTGGATGAGAAGGGATGCTACTAAATCTACTTTGGTCCCTAGCACTGAACCCCCTTCAGTACAACTCCATTTTCTGCCGAGGAGGACAGAAGTAATGTTCTTCATCTCAGTCCCCTAGCAACCCTAAGATGACCACTATTGACAGAGTCGACGTTCGTGCACCAGCTGGAGCAAATCATGCGCCTAAGCTTTTGTAGGAGAAAGGAATATCGAGTATTATTTACTGTTAGAGTGGGGGACTATGCATCGCTGTGGAAGCTGAACGTGCGGGAACTATTGCTGGAAGAGCAGAATGGGCATGTGGGCATATGGAATCTAGGACTTGGTGGGTGCGAAGTTATGGATGCAAACTATATTTATTATCGACGTGGCTGATAGACAGATTGATGAGCATGAGTTGGTGTGTGTAATATCAATATGATCATTGTAATAGTAGCATAACCCGCCCTTGCGGTACCGTTATAAGACCTTATGACCGCCAGAAGTATCAAGACCTCTTAACTCCATCCATGTGACCCTCATTTCTCATGACATCGTGTTTGTATATTATATACATAAGTAACCAAATCCCAAAGTAAACGCCACAATTCATCGGAGAATGAATTGTAGTACGCCAAATACATGATATATGTCCAATACAAAATTATGAGAAGAAAGAGAAGATTTGTTGCACACCTTCGAAGTACCATACCCATATGTATAAAACATTGACATAGAAAGAGAAGAGGATTAAATAGATCAAGGAGAAATACTAAGTCATTGAGAGAAAGGGAAAGGTACAAAATCGGGACCAGTAAAAACCTGGTCATCGAAATTTTGAGGAACAGAATCATAAAACGCCATTGCGTCGTTTGAGAGATCGGGAGAGAAATTATGAAAGTTGTTCTGACTATACATTGACGTGTCAATGCAAGAACTCTGCTGCAAAGGGAGATTGAGAGGCATGTTTTGCATGCTGTAGATGTCGTTGGGTGTTGAAGGATACATATTGTGTATCGGCGAAGGGTTGGCGATGAATGTCTCGTTGAAGCTGTTGCTTCCGAGCTGTGCCGGTATCGCTGACTGCTGGAAGACCTGATCATCGAAATTGCTCTCGTTTGTCTCGTCATCTGACACGTCGGCTTCGTCTTGTTGAGATTGTGACTGAGAGTAATCGGTTGCCGGCTCCTCCACTTCCTTCATCCAATACTTCAATTCGGACATTGGCGGCCAGTCTCCTCCACCCTTTCCACCTCGTTTCTCCCCATCATCACCCTTGGAGCTCTTGCGAGCCCCCTTTGCCTTTGGCTTAAAATGGGTACGTCGAAGATGCGCAGCAGCGTTGTAATATGCACCGTACTTCTTCCTCTGCACCCCACACGCTTTGCATTTCGTTAAGGGTAGTTCAGGCTTAACATGACCATGACCCGTAGGCTCGATGCATACCCACTTTTTGACCAACATCTTGTGTTCTCGGTCTTGATGTCTCCTCAACTCATGCTCGCCGCGAAACCCGTCAGGGTGATTATCGCATTGTTTGCAAAGAACTCGCTCATGCTTTGGACGCTGATAAGTAGGCTTCGAGATAGCAACTTTGTCTTGAGAACCGTCTTTTGATTCAAGGCGACTCATCGATTGTGATGAGTTTGCTCGCGACATAAAGTCTTCGTCGCTGCCACCTTTAGGCATGATTGGTCGTGCAGCTGCCAGACTAGCTTGCAGCCGTTGTTTGTTTCGAGAAGCAGATGACGAGTTCGAAGAAATACTTTCATTCGATTGAGATTTTTCCATCTTCTCACCGAAACCAGAAGATGCAAAAGCTTCAGCAGAAAGAAAAGAATGTGAAAATTGAGAATCATGACTAGCACCAGCCCCAACGAGAAGTTGAGATTGCTCTTCGTTCGATGAACGACGATTATGACTAGAGGATGCAAAATGAGGATGGAACTGATCATACATAATCTGATCTGAAGAATTGACATCTGGGGAATAAGAATTGTTCGAATTGAACTTCATCATTTGAAAACTTTCGAGCACAGGCTCGTTGCACAGACTATTCTGTCGACTCATACTGCTTGATAGGGTAGTTGCAGTAGTAAGCGAGTCGGTCGTAGGAGTTGAGGGTGTTGCAGTGTTAAAAGAGGTAGTCGAAAGTCGATCATTCAGCGTAGAGGGGGGACCCGTAGAGGGGGGTGTTGAGAATGGCGGTGATAGTGACAGTGTCGGAGGACCCATCGTGCGTGCAATGAAGTCGAGTGGATTCTCTCCGACTTGATCTAGTTCAGGGACTTGCTCGAGTTCATAATTTCGTTCAGATGATGACATTTGGAGAGGACCTGATGGGTGGGAGTGGTAGGTGTACGATGGGTCCTTCATCCAAGCCATAGCAGGGTTCTCTCGAGGCTCTGAGCGGAGTGGTGGAGGCATGGCACCAGTCTGAGTGAAAGGCGTGTTGCCGCTCCGAGCCGATGATGTTCCTCTCGAGTTCATTCGGGCCATGGGAGGTGCTGACCGTTGGGAGAGTGTCCGCCGCTGAGATGGTGCTTCGATCCGATCCTACTTGTCATTAGAACCAGTACAGGAAAGACCAAGGAGCTGTCCTACAGAGGAGAGATGTCGGGCCATGGTGGCACCACTGGAGGACATGCTTCTGGGTACATTGCTGTTTCGACGGTGATGTTTTTGTACTCGGTTTTGCGGTTGGTATGATGAGGGAGTAGGAGCGCTTGAGGAAAGGGCAGCAATCTCGGCATCAAGGGCGGCCTGGGTGGCAGCTTGCCTGGTTTGGAGTTGTTGAATTCGTCGAAGTCGCTGTTCCGCTTCGAAGTCGGTGTTTACCCTCAGGTCCGCCGGCATGATGGGCAGCTATGTTTGAGTAGTTTGTATAGGGAGGTTATTGAAATGTGCCTCGAAGCTTGACGACGATCAAGCTGTAACGTCTGCAGCCTTACAATATCAGCGAACGAATTCTTGCTGTCCATACGACGGTACCGTGGGATCGACAACTCACTGCTAGTCTCCGCTATTGCACGAACAATGAAGGTGATGATAGTTCGCTTTGATGTTTGAAGAACAAGTAATGAACGCAGATGCTTGCACTCAAAAAAGTAGGGCGGAGGGATGGAAAGGATGGATGGAGGAGGGAACAAACTTGATATTTCACAACTGGCGAAAAGCCGAAGGTCATTCTGGGGCTCTGTTGGAATTCGGTGTCGATCTGCTGGGTGAGCTGGGAAGGGGCTTGCAGCAGTGGGCAGATGGCGCGAGGAGAGTGGTGAAGCATGACGAGAGTGGATGAGGATGGTCCCGACTGGATGAGGGTGGTCCCGAGTGGATGCCGCCATGCTTCTCGATGCATGCTAGGAGCTCTCACTAGGATAGGATAGGATAGGGCAGTCAGGGCACTTGGCATCTTCCCTTGCAGTCTGCGATCTAGTGAAGCCTTCCGCCTTCCTAGTGGATGGAAGCACGTTGACCTAACATACCTTAGTGCTGACAGCAATCCTGTAGGGGGTTTCTACTGGCTGGCTACAGGCCATTTGGCGTTACCCTTCAGCGAGTTCCAGCCTATCGTGCCCCTCCATCTAGGCCGCTGCTCAGTAGATTATCACCCAATTCCATACCGTCCGGGCGCAACCTACCTTCATGTGGTGTAGTGAAGGACAACACGCACTGATGGGAGAAGTGCCCCTGTCCATGCGAAGCTACCCAGGCTATTACAAGTGAAGCAGCGAATCACACCGCACGCTTTCTCTAGTTGATGTACGGTTCGCTCCGGTTGGTACCACGATACTGCCACCAAGCAAAGTGAGGCAAACACGTCGTCCGCCTCACCGAATTTCACGATTCTGATTGATCGCGGCCAGATGTGTCGATAAGTGGAAGGATTCCAACTCGTAATCCACCTTTCCATTACTCGTAAGGTGCACCACGTCGAGGAAGAAGTGGACCTTCGGCAGTGGTTCGCAAGTTCAGAGTCTGCATAAAAAGGCATACCTAGCCTAGTCACGTTCACAGCAACCTTCTCTCTAACTGGTCCTTCCACGCTCAACGACTTTCCAGTATCACCAACCACTGCTTGACGTTCTACTTCGTACACCAACAGACTCCAAACCTCGAATAGCATTCCGAGAAACTTTTCCTTTTGGAAGTCGGGCGTAATAGAGGTGCAGGACGCATTTGAGGCATTAATTCAAGGCAGTCAGACGGCCTTCAACCCTGTCTTACGGCCTAGATTCTCTTGATACCCGATGCCTTTTGAACGCCCGACTCGACTTGAGAGGGCGCCGTGAAAGAGTTGAAACTTCAATCTCAATTTCAACCACGAAAGACTCTTGAACAATTCAATGAAGAACGGCAAAGCGCGACGCTTGGGATAGTTTTATGCAGTGCCTAGCCTTATTTTCAGATCACGTGATCTAAATGTCAATCACAGAAATGCATGCTGGTCCGCTCCGCGCTCACATGGCTGATAAGCGCAGCGGAGAGGAGCGGAGCGGATATCTGAGATGACAGATGAACAACATCTCATCGTTTCCTAACGTCCATTGGGATCTTGCTATCAATACCCTCCCCCATTCGGCATATTCCATATGGCAAAATGCATGCAACTAATGCAGTTCTTTTGGCATCAATCCCAATAGTTCTGGCGAGTCAAACTGTGTTCAGTGTGCACGATGATATTCTGGCCTTCCCGCAAGTAAGTAGCTCTTGATCGCCGTTTGCGCCGGACTAATACCTCTTCAGTATGAAGTTATCTTCTCTGAATCCTTCATCTCAGACACAGCTGCAAATCACATAATCGATGAAGTTTCGTCGTCAATCCAGGATCATCCTCCAAGCTCGAATACAAAAAGCATCGAGTCCAGCAGTGCCCCCCATACCAACTATGATAAACCGTTCGACCCCACCCACGAAAGCTACGAATTGATGTACTTAAATGGGGAACAACATCTTTGCACGATTCCCATTGTCAAAACACCACCCAAGAACGAAACTTCGGAAGCGGAAGCCCGCGCGGCCGAGCAGAAAGAGTTGGCGCGCGCCACAGACCGAGGTTGGGAACTCCTCCAAGATCTGGAGGGAAATTGTCTCTATTATGTCTCGGGATGGTGGTCATATGCCTTTTGCTACAATGCAGATATAACGCAATTTCACCAGCTTCCACCTCAGCCGGGTAAACCACCAGTGCCACCACTGAGAGACCCAAATACCATGGAATTTGTGCTGGGTAGAGCCCAGGGAGCTGGCGTGAAAGCAGATGAATGGGGCAGCCAATTAGACCCCCCAAAAGGTCAAAAGAAACAGCCGCCGAAGACAGAGTTACAGGTCAAGGGTGACACGCGATATTTGGTACAGAAGATGGAAGGAGGCACAACATGCGATCTGACTGGCAAGCCAAGAAGAGTCGAGGTCCAATTCCACTGCAACCCACACGTCACTGATCGCGTCGGCTATATTAAAGAGGTAACAACATGCTCCTACCTCATGGTTATTTACACACCACGTCTGTGTAACGATGCGGCATTTATGCCTCCGAAAGACAACAAAGCACACCCTATCACGTGCCGGATCATAGTCCCAGAAGACGAGATTGATTACCGGGTGCAATTAAAGACGTTAGAAGCTGAGCTTGAGGCCGCTGGGCAGAAGAAAGAGACGAAAATCAATGTCGGCGGAGTCGTCGTCGGAGGTGGCCAATGGATGAACAAAGAAGGTGCCCGTATGCCAATACCCCCGAATTTTGGACAGGAGCCCCTTGGTAGCCACACTGAAGTTATTGCCAGAGCAAAGAGCAAGGCGGACGGTGGTCAGGTCGAGATGATAAGCGATGCGGAGTTAGCAAAGCTGGATTTGGAGCCGGAGATGGTAGAGCAGCTACGAAAGGAAGTGCAGAGGATGGCGAAGGAAAAAGGATGGAAGATCGAAGTTGTCGATGCACCTGGTGAAGTTAGGGAGATTTTGGGAATCGTGGATAATGATGACAAGGACGATGATACTACGCCGGAAGCTGTAGAGGCTAAGGCCGAGGACGAGGGCGATGAAGGCAGTGAA
This sequence comes from Lachnellula occidentalis, assembly GCA_007821535.1. Classification (NCBI taxonomy): domain Eukaryota; kingdom Fungi; phylum Ascomycota; class Leotiomycetes; order Helotiales; family Lachnaceae; genus Lachnellula; species Lachnellula occidentalis. The sequence goes on along the minus strand of QGMI01000723.1, from coordinate 11,493 downwards.
GAGGTCTATAAGGATGAACTATAGGTTTATTACATTGCGGAGTCGCTACTGCATATCTATACCCGTTTCTCAGAAGCCACTGCAATGAGCGTCTATGTCATATTCCCCCTTTCCTATTGATGTTCCTTTGCTTTGAATTCTGCATTTCTCAGATTCCGAAACATGCATATAACCACCCCAGCACAAACACTTTTGATGGAAATACATTACACAGGTGCCTGTGGGTGACAATGCTATCCATATTGAATCCTCCACTTGCAAGCGCTGCATCTATCATTATTGGCTGTCTATTAAATTGCAGCAGACTTAGTCACATATTTCTTGCATTCACGCATTCACCCTTTCTTGACACCTTTGTTAGCCTATCAACAGCTCCCTCATACATGAAAAGCAGAATGCCGCTTAGCCAATTATGGCCACCCAATCTATAGAGACCCCAGATTCACAGCCTCACGCAGCAGCATGCCCGCGCCTTACAGCCCCACGTGCACCCAACACCTTACAGTATTTTTCGTCACCCAGGTTTTATTTCGACAGCTTGACTCAACTTGCGAACACTGTGTTTGGCCACCGTCACATCTCAACGATCCTTTCTTTCCTTGCCCTCGAGGCTATTGAGCGATGCATCATGCGATATGCAGCCTCCTGCTGCTGATAGCAGGAACTGTCAGCTTCGCAATGGCAGACCCCGGTTGGGACCCAAAAAACCCAGCAACCTTTTCTTATAAGGAGACCGCTACGTTTTCGTGGACGGGTCCGGGTGTCCTAGCAGCCCAAGACGCATTTGTGAAGGAATTGCACGTAGATGAACTTCCAGACTCCAAGGGATACTCCAAGGAATGGATGAGTCTACCTCGTAAGGGACCCTCACTGCCGTCCGTCGGAGATATGCTGATTCAGGTTGCGGCCATCAATAGTGTCGGGGCAATGTATTTGGGCGATATTCGCTCCTGCTCCCTGCCCAGGATGGAAAAACAATGGCTCGTTCACGTTCGGCGGCTCTTATGCGAAGGGACTGGAATCATCGAAAAAATATCAATTTAAACTCACTTGGGTATCCAAGGATGATGTAACAACGTCGTTCAGTTCCTTTTCGGATGTATTTTCTATGGTTGATCCGATCATTTCAAGTTCAACGACATCCAAATCAGCAAGCACCGCTACTACCAAACTTTCGACAAAGTCATCTGGAAAGTCGGTCTCGAATAGCGCCTCTTCCACTAGCACGTCAGCACCTTCCCAGCCCACAACGTCCACCGTCGTTTCCGAAAGTCCGTCGCAAGCAAGAACCAAAGGCCTTTCAACAGGTGCTAAAGCAGGCATCGGAATTGGTGCAGCAATAGGGGCGGTCTTAGCTCTTCTTGGTGCCATTTTACTCTGTCGACGTCGCCGCACACGGAAAACTACAACACTTCCCAGGGGACTGAACGCTTCATATGACCGGTATGCGACACCTGCCGAGTCTAAATCCCAGGGACTATCTATGTCGTCTCCTTCCCCAGGTTCGGAGAGAGCAACGAAGGCAACGAGCTACCATGAAAGAGAGCTGACGCTTCCCGGTACACTACCAAGAGAAACCAATGCCTCTCCACCTCCTTCGCCACGTGAGCACTGGACGCCGAGATCTGATGTTATTCATCCGGGAGAAGATGCTTTCGCAATGGATTCTGATCATGACGAGATATCGATTGATGAGAGTCAGCTGGTTGATGATAGTCATATGACGCCAGAACAATTACAACGGTGGGAAGATGAAGAGAGGATGATAGATGAGGCAATTAGGGAGAGTGAACGGAAGGAGATGTTGAAGGAACAAAGAGCATCATTGCAGGATGGCATTAATGCGTTGAGGGGTGGGTCTTCGTCATAAATAGTGGCAACCGAAATCCAAGACTAACGAGCGTCGAACTTCTTATAAATACAACTCTTGTCTAATCCTGCTATTTATAGCCAATGTGTGATGAGACGAGATCCATCAATGTCCTGATCCAACCCCGATCATACACCAGCCCGCATCTCGGATTGTCGTTGGCGGAGAGCAGATCTTCAATGCACGCAATTTATTCCAAAGATTATTTCCAGCTTACAGTTCATGATTATCAATCTCTTGATATAATGTACGATATGATCTAAATTTTGGAGGCGGAGACGAAATCCTCATGAAAGTAACCGCAACTCTAAGTCAGTATTCTCCCACCCCCAAAGCTCCAGCCAGTGTCTAACAGAAAGTCCGAACCTCCCCTACAATACATAGGGCCGCGACAAAGTCTTCATCTTCGCAGACCACCTCCCCTACGTCCTACGTTCCAACATCGCCGGCACAGTACAGTCACCGAACCCCGCATACAGTCTCGCGACATATATCTACGGCCCCGGAAGTCGTCTGTCCCCAATACCAAACTACTCCGGTCTACAAGAATACGCACTTCTCACCGTCTTGCATTCTGCTCCTGTCTCAGAGGACATCAGAGATGAGGGAGCTGGCTGCCACGCTACTCGTACCGATCCATAGAGTGGCCACCGTTGCGGCACTGTTCCACTCCAATAATCGTGCCCTTCCTCCTCTATGGGCCCGGGAAGGTGCGGGTCGTCAATGCTTTCATTGACTACAAGGCCAACGAGTTGGTAAGGCTGAAGGGATCTGATCATATTCTCCAGCTAGAAGTCAAGCACCAACTTCACGGGAAGGCAGCATCACCTTCCTCTGGGTAGTAGCTTCAGCCTGCATAGACGTGGACTTGGGTAGAAGCTTGCCATGTATCGCACAGGTAGAACTGACAGTTCAGGTAGGATATCACATCATTTTGAGCAGTTGGATGATATGGGCTTTTGAGCCTCACCCAAGAAAAGTCCTAATGTAGGATATGTTCTTGGCTTGGAGTCAAGTTATTTGGGATCTGGGTCTGGGACATATATTTATAGTTCCTCCGACGTTCTGCCGATGGTTCTCCGCTATAATTTAGTCAAGTCACGTGTAAAGCCGAGCGCTCGCTAGGCGCAGGGTTTTCTTCTCTCTATCTTTTCTTTTTGCTGTTTGCTAGGAACTATCAAAATCCTTGAACCGTTTCAGTCAAATATGATAGTTACAGATCTCGTATTGGCGAGAAAATCTCTCATATGGACTGTTTGCTTTACACGAACTTAAAATTCACCAGAAGATGAAGTCCTCTTTGCACAGAATTTGGCCCACACCTGTATTTCCATCCTAGTTGACAGATCTGCTAGTGGATTATCATTGCAATTCGCTCTATCATCCAGCTCATGATGCACTTTTTTGCTTTAGCAATTCATCAAAATTCAAGACTGCTTTACCCAGTGTGAGTGCGCCCTCGGCACAGTCTTCCTTGCTGCTCCATTCTTTTGCAGAATGCGAGATACCATCCTTTCCTCTCACAAAGACCATTGCTGTGGGCACCTTCATAGTTGTCATTGTACTATCATGCCCAGTGCCAGTCCTCGATCCTATCCCCTTGTCCCCACAAGCGCGTTTTACACTGACAAAGTTAGCAGGCACTTTCAATTAAGCAGAAGCGAATTTTCGTTCGGGATATAGCTGGATCACATACCAATCAATTGCTTCAGGCCAGAAATTTCCGGGAAGGAGATGTATGTCCCGTGCGAGATCATACTCCAAGCCCCGCATTTCTGCAATGGCCTTGATTCTTTTGACAATCTCTTCCCCCATCTCTTCCAAGCCTTCCGCTTCTTTATGCATCAAGCAGAAAATAACTTTCGTTTTCGATTGAATGTTGCAACTTCCGAAAGGATGGCTATGGATTCCAGTCGTGGTTGTATATCCATGCTTCTCATACGCAAGGTTTTCGAGCTCAGTAATCAACTTTGCGGACGCAGCGAGAGTATCTCTACGACCCCACATCGGTTTGGTATTGGCGTGGCCATCGTCGCCATGAAAGACAACATTGTACCAAGTCATACCTTTGAAGTGTTAGTCAAGGCAAGCACCAGACTCTGAGTTCCTTACCTTGCCAGCCTTCCACCCAGCCTACGGGCTTGTTTGCTTTTTCTAGATCGGTATGCTGCTCCACGTGGATCTCAAAGTGAGCAGAGATAGGATACTCCTCAAAATAATTAGGTCCATCTCCGACGTATCCAATTTTTGCCAGTTCGCCACCCAAGGTGAGAGCAGAGTTATCAGTTGAGATTGATGCGTGTGCTTTCTCAACAGTAGAACCTCCAGCGTATACAAGAGACGAGCCGAGTAGAGGGAAAAACCGAGCACCTTCTTCGTTTGTCCAATTTATAAGAACTAGCGGGGCTTTTGTTTTCACATTTTGTTCTCTCATGCTTCGCAAGACTTCGAGACCGCCTATGACCTAATGCTAGTCAGCGATCTGAAGTATGAGCATACATTTCAATGGATTTACCCCAAGCGGTCCATCAAACTTTCCTCCAGTTGCTACAGTATCCAAATGACTTCCCATTGCAATTGGCGGGATCGAGTTATCCTCTCCTTCGAAATGAGCGAATTGAGTTCCTGTGGCATTCACCTGCGCTCCATTTAGCATTTGTCTGTAGCTGCTTGTTGCGGTCTTTTCATCTGTAACACACCTTATAGCTTGCTCCTAGAGCAAGAACTTGTTCTCGAAACCAATCTCGAACTTTCTTGTCATTCTCATCTGCACAGAGACGAGTAACACCTCCCGGGGATGGGGCACTCCATTTTGCTGTTTCGTGAATGTCATTCTGTTTTGCCTGATGAGCTGAAAGTTCTTATCCCAAATGATAAAGTCTTACCCATAATCTGTCTCCATTGATGCTGAACTTGGTGGCACTGGGAGCACATAATGATGAGTAGGCACGCCTGGCGATAGATTGCGTGGCACGTCTGAAAGCTATCATCTTGAAGGGTGTTGTGGTGGTTATTAAGGGTCGAGTGATTTCAAAGACTTTAAAAGATGAGTTTATGGTGGTAACTTGGAAAAGGCTGCCAAATTCCGCTTAAAGACATCATTTGCTATTGTTTTAATAGATATCTCTCCTCGCAAAAGGCTTGATAGTATGCGAGATGGCCTAGAGTGGCTCCTTATCGCCAAGAGTGGACTTTCCAACAACGTGGGATCTTCAAAAGTCTAATTAAGATGCGATTATGGAGTAGCTGATGACCCGTGGTATTGGAAGATGCGTCTCACTAGTACGTGATGAGCAAAGATCTGCACCCCATCCTCAAGCGCTATTACCCATCCTCAGACGTCGAGTACCTGCGTTGCTCGCGATCTTGCTAACCAATCCCACTCTACGCTGACCCCCTGGGAATAATACGGCCATAATATTAATTATTGCGTAATCAATATCTTCGACAGGAGATAGACTTCGGATTCTTATCTGTTTATCATTTTCGATCGACAGAGCACCGGAGGTATCTGTTCCTTGCGATAACATCTATTCTTGCAGCCTTTCTCATATCTCCAACAGGAAGTGGAACTCATTTTCTTATCTGTTTGTCATGCTCGACCGCTGCCGAGTGGACGTCCCGAAGGCACAGTTCAAAAACAATAGAGATGTAATCTGGTGTATCGTATGACAAAGGTGCGCAGCTTATTAGCGCCGGGCATGTTATCTTGGACTTCTCTATTTAAGACCTTGCGTCTAAGCTTCAATAGATACGTGATTTGATGGCGAATAGCAAGCAAAGCACCTCACAGCCGAGAAGACGACAATACGTCTGTATATAAATTCTGGTAGACTGATCTGTTTCTGAGAACTACCTCTTCTTGACTACTACCTATAAGCTTCTGCAGCTTCGATAATCATGTCTTCCGGGCACGCCTTGCCAATTCTGCCAGCTGGCGCCGGTTATGGCGTAGTCGTTGGTATCGGGGTATGTTGGAATCAAGGTCTCCATATTATAGAATTCAGATTGATCTCGGACAGTTCTTCTTTGCCATTGTCATGGCTGGTCTGTCATACATTCAGGTAAGCCATGATCTCATGGTAGTCGACATAATCTAATATAACTGCAGAACAAATATACGAAATATTCTACTCAGGCCAGCGAGGAGTTCAACACTGCAAGCCGGTCGATCAAATCAGGGTTGATAGCTGCTGGCATAGTTTCAGCATGGACATGGGCTGCGACATTGTTGCAGGCTAGTACAGTGGCTTATGAGTATGGTATCTCGGGGCCATTCTGGTGTTAGTAGACTACCTCAAACGATAGAGACGTATAAGCTAATGACTGGGTATAGATGCTGCAGGAGCCACAGTCCAGATATTCATGTTTGCAGTGCTAGCTTGCAAAGTGAAGCAAAATGCTCCGAGATGCCATACCTTCCTCGAAATAATCCAGAAACGCTACGGCACCGCGACGCACCTTGTTTTCATATTCTTTGCGCTTCTTACGAACATATTAGTTGCTAGCCAGCTTCTGCTTGGTGGGAGTGCTGTTGTGACGGCTCTTACAGGAATGAACGTCTATGCTGCAGTGTTTCTCATTCCACTAGGTGTTTGTGTATATGTTGTTCTTGGTGGGTTGAGAGCAACCTTCCTATGTAAGTGTTCTATATCCACTCACAGCTATGTACTAACGTTTTATACTAGGTGATTATACACACACATTTATCGTCATGATCATTATTCTTTACTTCATGTTCTCGGTTTATACCTCGAATGCTCTTATTGGATCACCCACTGTAATGTTTGATCTATTAAAGAAAGCGTCCATCGCACGACCAGTTGAGGGCAACCAGGATGGTTCTTACCTCACGTTGAAATCTAATTATGGGCTCATTTTTGGGGTAATTCAATTATGTTCAGGAATGGGGACAGTATTCCTCGACCAAGGTTATTGGCAAAGAGCTATTGCAAGTCGTCCGACGACTGCAGTGCGAGCGTATGTTATGGGAGGCATGGCGGTAAGCAAGAAGCCCAAGACAGGATTGGTGATTTAATTAGGCCTCAACTAACTTTTAAAAGTGGTTCGCCATCCCGTTTGGTTTTGCTACAACGCTTGGACTTGCAGCCGTTGCTTTGACCGATAATCCGTCATACCCAACATACCCTAACAATATGACTGCATCTCAGATCTCATCCGGATTATCAGCGCCATTTGCCGCTGTAGCTCTGCTAGGAAAGCCAGGGGCTATAGCGCTGCTTCTTACGCTTTTCATGGCCGTCACATCATCCTCCTCATCCGAGCTAATTGCTGTATCCTCGATTTTGACCTTCGACGTGTATAAGATATATTTTAAGCCGCACGCCACGCCACGGGAGCTAATCAGGGTTTCACATATTATGATCTGCGTGTTCGGCTTGATCATGGCGGCATTTGCATGCATATGGAGTGCAATAGGCATCGATCTCGGATGGCTTTTCCTGGTGATGGGACTGTTAATCGGCGGCGCCGTCTTCCCTGCTGCATTTGCCGTCACTTGGCGTCAACAGTCGAAGTGGGGAGCCATGGCCGGTGCCATTGGCGGTCTCGCAGCAGGATTGATCGCGTGGCTCACCATGGCCCAGAGCCAATATGGTGAGCTAACTGTCGCGAGCACAGGAGCAAGCTATCCGACTCTTGCGGGCAACATGGCTGGTGTCTGTACGGGTTTGATCCTCACTGTGGTGATAACGTACATTAAACCTGACAACTTCGATTGGGAGATCACACGCTCGATCAATCTACCTGAACTCTCGGCACCGCCTACTATAGCCTCAGTCAACGAGGAGGTCAACGAGGAGTCTGGCGCGGAAACCGGCTCGGGAGAAGAGAAGAAAGTCTCCTCCGAACCCGCACCACCCAACGCAACGCTTCCAACGGTCGTCCACGAAGACCTGGAAGAGCTCGAAGATGCCGCCATTATGGAAGACCCAACACGGCTCAAGGGCGCACTGCGTTTTGCATATATCTCCTCTGCTGTCCTCACGCTTATAATGTTGATTATCATCCCGCTGCCGATGTTCCTGTCACATTACATATTCTCGTTGAACTTCTTTAAGACATGGATCGGGATCAGTTTTGTGTGGGTGTTCTTTGCGTTGTTTAGTTGTGCCATTCTACCAATCTATGAGGCTGCTGGGTTCTTCAAGGATTTTTGGAAGGAGACGACAGAGGGTTTTAGGGCGAGCAAAAGCGCAAATGCATAATGGATGCTGGCGGCGGGTAAAATACATTGGCGTTTGCAGTTCCTCGGAGCTACTGTAGTGGATAGAACACAGTCATAGATTCAAGTGCAGAAAATATACATACTTAAGAGGATTCAAAGTATGTGCTCTGACCCGTATGCATTGGCAATTGTTAGCGAATGTGTGAGAAGCCACATTTTATATCCGATTGTCTGCATTTCTGACAGGAAAGAGATCTAAAGACGAAGCATTCTCTTTTCTTCTAAGGGCACCGGCGGCGGCAAAGTTCCCAAGCGGATCTCGCCCCTTTTGTTTCCGGGCGGATACTTTTTACTCTTATGAAATATCCCCACCTATCATTGCATAAAGTTGACTTGCTCACCCAGGGTAGTCTTTCAACCTATTCACAACATACCCCACAATCTCAAACGTCTTTATCGCGGGGGTCACCACAAACCCAAGAACCCATGGGTCGGGTCCTTAGGTATCAGGGACCTATAGGTCGGGTCTTGGATCCTTGATTTTCCCGTAGGTCCCTATAGGGGGGTAGTAGCTCTCCATAGATGAAAAGTGGCCGAATAATGTGCTAGAGTTGTAGGAATGGTCTAAACGTATTTTAGACTTGATTATAGTAATAATCAGTATAAGGATTAATACAATAACTGAAACCGCACCCATTTTATTAATTATTACTCAGACCGCACTCTTCAAAAGGAGAAAAAGCTTGATTTTCATTGTCTTATTTTCATTGTCTTCTTTGTCCTAGTTCTTCCGGCGGACAGGAGAAAGGGGCCTTTGTTTGAATTCATTACGAGAATGCTTATATGCTAAAGGCAATGGGGTATCATCATCCGGGTCTGGGTAGAACCCATCCTCTTGATCAAGCAACCAGTAACCTTCCAACAACTGCTCCTGTAGCCTTTGATACGAGACAGCCCAATCAACACCCCCTAGCAATTCCCACTTCGAGAGCTGAGAAGGACTCGGTTGCCATTTGGCCGCTCGCATCTCTTCTTTTACACTAAGGCCTATGGCACAGGAAACCTTCCACTGTACTTCTTTCTGCAAGGCACTTTGTAGGCCAGTCATTGCGTTAGCCCATAATGGGCCATGGCCATGACCATGCCCCCCTAGTACTGCGGATTTCATGACCTCGCTACACTTCAGGCAGTTGCAGGCAAACCTTTCGATAAACGCATGCGTCATCTCATGAAGCAAAACACAGATATAGTATTCTTCATAGCTCAATTGAAATTGATCCATGAGAAGCGACCGTCTTGGATGTAGAAATATAGTGATGTGCTTCCGGAAGATGTCATAACGGCCAGAAATCTGAAGTGGCTGAATACGCTTCACGTCTGCTGTGACGCTAATACAGCTGGTTACTTTGAGCAGGCTATTGAAGAAGAAAAGCTTGTCGAATATGATAGCCCATTGCGACAGTAGTTGCTCTAGAACGTGTGGCTTAGTGTTGTTAGGAATAGGGCTTTTCATAAAGGCCAATTCTTCTTTATCAAGTATTGAAAGGGTGGTTTTCGTGCGGCGTGAGTAGAATACTTCCCCGATGTCTGGTGGGTAATATGATTTGAGCCTAAGCTCTCCTCTGAGTTTGTAATCCGTTTCGATTTGAGGATATCTATTATTAGGGTGAATACCTTGATCCTTTTGGACTCGAGAGGCTAGTTTAGAGAACATTATATATCAGGTCGTCCTTGTATGACAATAAGACAAAAGAATAGTAATATCTATAAACAGCTTTGCAGAATCAAATCGATTTAGAAAATAGCAGAGTATCTCAGATAGTATTCAAATGAAAGTCCCGTAAGAATGATCCTACTTCATATAATGTTATCCATTTCTGTTTCGAGTATTTAAACAATGGCATTATAGTCTATCATAAAGAAATATTCCCCTTTCTTTATCTAGGAGAATATTGTTTATTGTATTTGGAAGATAAAGGAAATCGAAAAGTAGATCGAGTCTAACTTTCGTTCTTTGTAGTTTTCTATATGCATATTTGATAGAGTTGAAAATGAAGGCAATAAATGAAACTTTTCGTGACGCCTTAGCACCTCAGACTTAGAGAAAGGAAAATTAACAGTGACGGTCTTAAATTCTAGAGCGCGTAACATGTCGTAGTAGTCTTTGTCCGAGTCGAAGACAGATTTGCTAATCATAAAAAGCCGCCGTACGGAGTAAAGTGTTGTAACAAAAGAGGTGCACGTGAATACTCTCAGTAGGGTCCTGCGTAGTGTAACGCATATCCATCTTGATTAACCTCACATGCTACTAACTTGAGAAATTATGGCCATCGAAACAATTCGGGTAGTGGTTTATTGACTAAAATCCACGTTCCACTAGTGAGATACTGACCGAGGACGTCGAAGCAGTGTGGTGGGGCTGGTTGGGCCCCGGGCCCGGCTCCGCCATTTGGGAGATGCTTCCCCAGCTTACAGGCTTGATGATTCGAACGCTCATGATACTGAGAAGCCAGATGAGAGGCGCCACCACTGACATAGAGACGCAGAAAGTAGTTGCAGACTTTGGTTTCCTAACATAGGTGAAGATGTAAAAGTCCGAACATATAAATTGACATAATTAATTGATTAGGAGAAGGGATGTTATTCATCTGTGCAAAGCAAGCCCTGCAGGATATTGCAGATCAGTCGATATAGAGTGTACTTTTACCAGATAGCGAATTTTGGGATATATCTCACAGATTCAGCCCGGGCGATAGTGATTGAAATTCGGTCTAGGACGGGGTTGGCTAGCTAGAACGTTTTCGTGATATGACCTCTAGGATCTCGTACTCATGGGTTTTGATGTTGGATTCCTCGAACAGCAAATCAGAAGTTGTCTAGAAGGTAAGATTGCTTTGAAGCAAAACTTTGCAAAGACCCTACTTAGGTAAGCACAACTGTTACTAAGCAGCCTATGATGCATTTCTTTACTTCTCGATCCTGATTTTGTTTTATTGAAGGATTAGAGATAGAAAATTATGAACATATTATATAACAGCTTGCAAGTCTATTCTCGATCTGCACTATGATATAATAGTAGGCAATTGTCCTTAAATCTAAAGGGAAGTATAATTGTATATTTATTAGTTTTATATAATATACAAGTCTCCTTAGTACTCGCAAGCTCGTACTAGAGGGGCCTTAGGTAGATTAAGCGTCTTTTATCATATGTCTAGATCTATAAAAGGTTAAAATCTAAATCTATAAAAGGGTAAAGTCTAAAATGCAGCTATAATAGTATAATAGTATAGAGATAATAGTAAATAATAACCTATAAAAGTAAATAGAACTATACTAGACTATAAGTATAATTCCTAATTTAGTAAGATTAGGTAGGTATATCTACTTTTCTTTTAATCTATTTTTACTTCTTCTTTCCTTTCTCTTTAGTAGCCTT
>QGMI01000722.1:0-20713 GCA_007821535.1 Lachnellula occidentalis | reverse complement strand
CCTATGGGTCGGGTCCTGCAAAATGGGACCCGACCCATGGGTCCTTATAGATACTAGGACCCGACCCATGGGTCCATGGGTTTTGTGGTGACCCCTAGATATAGAAATGAATGGCGTGGTATGAAAGTGAAATTGAGTGGGGATTGGTTAGTAAACGTGGTGGGTTTTGCCCTTTTGAATTCACTTCCAATATGTATTGCTTTATGCAGGCTGACGATTGAGTCAATGTATTATACGATCAAAAAGCAGGAGTTTCGCAAATGGAAGATCTCTTCATTTAGTAAGAAGACGTAAGAGCACAGAAACTTTCGCCTATTGTCATACCAAACATGTAGAGTTTAGCTTACTCCCTCAGTATGCCACCTCCGCCAGACGATCTTTCCTCTGACAGCCCCTGCTTCAAAGAAACAAGAAAGTTATCTGAAGAGACTTGAAATTCGGCCAAGACAACCCAAACAAACTACAGCTACCTGAAGCCCAGGCAATTCATCGCGATGTTGTAAACTGACTGAGCATTAAATTCAAGCGCTCCTCTCGTACGAGTGACGAGGATAACTTTCTCCCCATTTGTCGGGTGTCTTTCGGAGGTGGTATAGAAATATGCTCCAGGCCAATGGGGCTCCATGAATATATAATCGTCAAATGACTAATACCGGACCTGTGATGTTGTAAATGACTAATACTAGACCTATATTGTTAGTAATAACTAAGACTAGACTCTTACTAAAAAAGCATAATATATTCTTACTTATGCTATAGAACTATGATTCTATACTATATTAGCTCTATAGTTCTTTATAGTTTAGCGACATGTAATAAAATATAGTAACTTCCTATTTAAGAAATAGGAAGTAGAGTACTATATTAGCATTTAAGGGTTACACTTAGCCTACCCCTTATAATATAGAGCTAATAGGAATATTAGAGCGAAGACTATATGATAATATAGAGCTAATAAGGAGTTAAGAATAGTTGCTACTTACTTATAAAGTGATTCTATGCTAGACTCCTTCTATATTAGCTCTATAGTCCTTTGTAGTTTAGTAATATATAATAAAACTTAGCGCTTGCCTTCCTATTTAGGAAACTTAAGTGCTATATTAGCGTTTAGAGGTTATGCTTAGCCTACTCCTTATAATATAAAGCTAATAGGAATGTAGGAGCGCTTTGCCCTTATAGAACAACTTACTTATCTTAAGTGATATATAAAAGAAGGTATTTTTACTACTAAAAATCAAGTGAAAACGTAAAGAAATACTTTATAATAAGCGTTTATAAGAGAATCCAACTAAAATGATAAAACATGCTCCCCTTTTTAAGTGAATAGTAGCGCTAAGCTGAATTTAGAATACAGCTTCTTTATTACCTCCTTTGTACTTCCTTATTCTTAAAACTTTATAACTTCTTATATCTTAGCATCTTAATATTTTTAATCTCTTTTATAACTTTATTACTATCAAGCCTTCTATTTATTTACTATTAATACCTTCTAGTTATTTATTGCTTTATCTTAGTTCTACTACTAGTACTTTAAGATTAGACGTCATTAATATTTTAATACTTAAGTCTTATATTTTATGCTAAGTACTTTAATCTAATTATGCAATATACTTCTTTAATATGTCTTTATAGTATAGTAGCTTTTATATCTCTCTCTATCTTTATCTAAGTAGCAATTAGTTATCGTTATAGCATTAAATAATATATTCTAGATTTCGATCTATTGATTTTAATTTACTAAACCTACTAAGACTTTCGATATTTTCAAGTTTTAAGCATATTAATAGTTTTAACATTACTAGCTTACTCTCTAATTCGCTAGAGAGTTGGCTAATTAGTAGTAACTTTATACAAATATGACTATTCCTATAGCTTTTTAATAATATTAACAATTTCTAGACTTTAATATTCTTACTTTTAATAGTATTACCTTTGCTTTTATTAATTATACTATCACTTTTAGCTTCGGCCCTTCTTAGTTCTTATTTACCTAATATATACTTTAGAGATTGTCATTTGCTTTAGCGCTAATTTTATACTAGAAAATGAATAATATGCTTACTTAGTTATAACTTCTTAATTTTATATAAATCTAAATTTCCTAAATTTCCTAAGTCTATTCCCTTTACTACTTTATTATATTATCTAACGTCTATAATACTATTGCATTAAGCCTATTATTGATATAGCTATAAGGTTTTAATAGTTAGAATAAAGTAGAGAAGTATATGATATTATTACTAGCCTCTCGTTTAGGAAATGCTAGCTCGTTTAGGAACCTTTAGGGATTATACGTTATTATAGATAAGATATTAACTTCTAAATATTATAAGGCGGTTCATTAAACCTTTTAGCGTAGCATTATTACTATTATACTATGCCTTTAGCCTCTATTAATCCCTTATCTCTAAAGGTACTATAGGCCTATATCATAAGAGAAAGTAGACGCTATTAGATTCTTTTATCTATTTATTATAGGCTGCGGGTAGATTACCTTATATGCCTATAACCTTAACTAATGATACAAGCTAAGGTCGTTATCTTATTAGCTTATTCTTTATTAGCTCTAGTCTAAAAAGACCTTAAACTTCTTCCCTTTTTAAGGTATTCTTAGTTTAAAAGTCTTCTTAATCCTTTATTAACTATATCCTTGCTAACCTTTCTAGTTTTAACAACTTCTAACGTATTAAGTTTAACTTAGACGCCTTTATATATTATTCTAAAAAGTACTACTTGTAAGTAAATGCTTCTTTTACTTATTAGAAAGCCTACTTCTATAAGCTACTACTATTACAATTCCTATAGCAAGCTTTAGCCCTTAATTATTATCTTAACTTAAACTTCTAATGCTATCTTTAGCCTTAAAGTAGGTTAGTTTAATTATTATTTAAACATTATAAGCCTATCTTATTATTATTCTAATTTATTACTAATATCTCTAATTTAATATTATCTCATTATAGACTTCTTTAGCCCTAAAGTAGGTCGGTTTAGTTATCCTTTTAATGCTATAGGTGATATCTCCTATATTATCCTAATTTATTACTAATATTCTAATTAGCATTTAGGTTATTATTAAATAGTCCCTTATACTTTATATCTTCTCCTTTTACTTCTTTCTTATATCTAAAGTACCTAGTAGCTACTCTTAGAAGGAATTACCTAGTATATATAACTTCTATTCTAAACTCTCTTATATTAGTTAAAAGGAGCTATCTTAAGAAAACTAAAGATCTTATTAGGCTATTAGAACCCTTTAATGTTTTAGTCTTTAGTATAATAGTAGTTTTTATATTGCATTTTATTATTCTTATTATTATATAAAAGGTAGAAAGCTATAGTTTTTAGTACTTTCTCTACTACTTTAAGCTAGCCTTTAGATAACTACTTAAGTTCTTATTAAACTATTTAATATAGTTATCAAGTTAAAAGGATTATAGTTATTCTAGTCTAGGTAGATCGTATGTTTAAGATGATATTAAACTAGTAATTGCTTTATAGTAACCTTCTTTATATTATAGATCTAGGGATGATAATAGGACGCTACTATTATTAAGGTAGCTATTTATTTAATAACTTCTTTACTACTAACTTAATGCCTTTTAACTTATTATAATTCCTTTCTATCTTTATACACTTTTACCTTTTTATCTAATTAACTATTTATAGCTTATAAACTTCTTTTCTTTAACTTAATACTTTGCTGCTAGTACTTATAATCTAGTATACTTTATTTTCTAGAGAGAGACTTTAAAAAGTAGTAGTAAAAGGTTTTATTATTTGCGATATATAAGCTAGCTAAAGCATAGGTCTAATAGCCTTTAGTAACCTTACTTTCTATGAGTATATTAGAAATTTGACATTATTAGGCTATATAGTAGCTCTTATGAAATTTTATTACTTAGTAGCTCTAAAGCACTATTATTAATAGAGCTAACGCTATTTAGAGGTAGGCCTTATAGTATAGTTCTAAATAGGTCGTATTAGTAGGGGCCAAGATACTTCCTATCTTATATAAGGGTGCCTAGGCTCTAATATATTATAAAGTCGTTAAAAAGAAGTTATTATACTTATAGAAAATCGTAACGTATATCTTATTCTAAGTCTACTTTATTATTCTATTATTGCTTAGCAGCATGGGATGCCTTATAATAGCGCTACGGCTATGTAATTAATACTATTATTACCCCTTTAAGCCCTCTTTAAGTAATAGCTATTTATCTATTAATTCTATAGTACTTTCTATTCCTATATTATTATTTAAATAGAACTATTCATAGCGACTAGGGCTACCTATTTAGGCATGACTATTATATCTACCTGCCTCTTTATTAAAGCTTAGGAAGTATCTAGGATATATTAAGAGAGTCCCTAGTTTATACTACTTCTAGGTTTTAGGAGTATTACAAATTAGAGTATAGCTAGGGTGATAATAGAGACAGACTTAGAAGGGGAGTTTGCTAGATATAAGGCCTATGACTACTATTAATAAGAAGGTTATAAGTATTAGGGTTTATCTTTAGAGGCGAAAATACAAGTAAAGTAGGTTAGGAAGGCTTATACTTAGTATTATATATCTTATAGGCTAGTACTTAGTATTATATATCTTATGAGCAACTACGAGCTTTTATATAAAGTAGAGTAAGTTCGCGTATACTACTAAACGCAGCTAATTAATATAAGGATTTTTCACCTATAAATAAGCTTAAGTTATAAATCTAACCTTTATTTTATTATACTTTATATATTTATAGAGCTAATGCACTCCGTACTATATCATAGGCGTACTATCGCATTTATTATAATATAGAGCTAATAGCAAAGCATATAATATTAGAGTATCGGAGGTTACTAGCATAATAGTCTACTTATAGAAATGTAGAGCTAATAGTAAAGCATATAAGGTTAGAGTATTAGAAGTTACTAGTATAATAGTCCGCTTATAGAAATGTAGAGCTAATAGAGAAATAGCTATAATATAAGTATAGGGTAAAATACTATACTACTTTTACTAACTAGGTTAAGCTTCTATAATACTATTTTATAATATTATAACTTTATCTTCTTATGCTTTAAGTATCCTAAATTATTAGATATATTACTATATTATATAGGAAATAATCTATTAGCTATAAAGATTATTACCTTGCTTATAAAATATGTAAATCATATAGTAAAGGTGAGGTAGTTAAGTTGCAAACCTAGTTAATTAAAATCTAGGTATAAATTCTACTAGGCTATAATAGATAGTAGAATGAAAATAATCAATCTATATAGGTCTTAATACCTTTTTAATATTCCTTCCTCTCTTCTTATTCTTTATCGCTTAATACTAATACTAATATTAATATTAACCTCTATAATAACAATATCCCTATACTAGAGGATACTCCTCTTTCCTACCTCCTTGCTAGTACCCCTTTATAGGAATGCTAAAGCTATTAAAGAAGCTATCAGCCTACTCTCCTATAAAGAGACGCGTTCTAGGAAGTCCTTATAAGTTACTATTCTATCTATTAACTTTATGCTATTCTATATACTAATACTATATAGTCTATAACTATAAGTTATATTCATTTGCTATTTCTGCCTTCCTGCCTTCTATATAGCACGTAGCTATTTTGCCTGTACTACTATTATCCTTATACCTCCCTTGCTTCCTTAAATCCTAGCCCCTAATCTAAGCCTTGCCTTTATAGCTAATAATGATAATGATAATAATAATAGTAATAATAGTAGTAGTAGTAATAGGTAGGATAGAGGGGGAGAGGATAATAATAATAATAATAATACTATTATTCTTATAGTTATAGTAGGGGGTACTATTACTTTAGTAGAGGGTACTATTACTTTAGTAGTAGTAGTTAAGAAGGCTATTGTTCTAGTAGTTTTACAGCCTACTATACTTAAGGATCTATAGGTATATATTATAGGAATAGTAAAATAGTAGAATTAGGAGGAGGATACTTTAGCTTGTTTAGGGTAGTTAGACTACCTACGTATAGCAGCTACAATAATAGAGATAAGGTTAAGAAAGGAGATATTAAAGGAGGAGGAGTATAAGTACTATTAAGACCTACGTCTAGAGTATTAAGGTATCTCTTTAAAGGGGCACTAGTAGGTAAGAAAGATAAGAGGCGCCTATGTATAGTACTATTTGCTTAGGCATAACTGCTTATTTGTAAAGCCGTATTATAAGCGTTATTATAGTCACTTACTATCTCTAGGCTTTAGAGATATCCTACTAAAGCTGCCTAGTAGTCTACTGCTAAGATCTAGTAGTACTATAATAGTTTAAAGGAGATTAAGGTTTGATTTAGGTACTTTACAAGCTAAGGCTTTTACCTAGTAGTATTTGATAGTAAGTAGTATTAGCAAGTAGGTCTTTATACTAAACGACATACTTGTATTACTTAAAGGGCTAACCTAGAAAGTAGACTATATATTATATTTAGATAGTTAACTCTATATACTTTATAAGACTAGCTAGCTAAGCTTTTAAATCTTCTCTACTAAATTTTCTATAACTACTATATATAAATAGCATATCAACCTTAGGTTATAAGGTATACTCTATACTTAAATAATATTCTAGTAATTAGATCATATTAAAACCATTTCTATTAAATATAGTTTAAGCGTTTTTACATACGTCTTACGTTTTAATTATAAGCAATTATTATATTACCTCCTTTTCTATTTCTTAGTCAAGTCCTATATTGCTATTAGCTCTATATTATAATTAGTAAGCTATACTATATACCTCCTTCTCTATTTCTTAGTCGAGTCCCGTATTACTATTAGCTCTATATTATAATAAGTAGGCTGCTATATACAAAATCCTAAATACTAATATAGTATTCTACTTTATTCTTCCTAAATAGGAAGTTACTAAGTTTTATTACATATCGCTAAACTGTAAAGAACTATAAAGCTAATATAAAGGGAGTATAGTATAGAATCATTCTATAAGTAAGTAGTAACTATTCTTAGCTCCCTATTAGCTTTATATTATCTTAAGTAAATAATACATATAATCTCTAAATGCTAATATAGTATAGTTACTACGCTCCTACACTTCTATTAGCTCTATATTAGTATAAGTAGGCTATAATATACATATCCCTAAACGCTAATATAGCTATAATAACAACTCTTATACTTAGAAGAATTTTTCTTAAGATTACTACTACTTCTATTAATATTATAATATTAACTTATAGCTACTATTATAATAGAAACTATTGCTAACTTTTATAAATAATCTATAGATACCTTATCCTCTAATCGCCCTATGCCTACTTTTTAAGGTCTACCGATTCTTATTAATATTAGCCTAGTTTAGCTATTACTTAATATAGCAAAAATAGGTATGAAAAGATAGATCTATAACTAAGGAGAATCTTATATGCCTTTAAAGAATAATAATAAGACTAGATTAGTTTTAGAATATTTTAGTAAAGCTATAAGCTATACCTTTTACTATCACGTTACTACTACTACTACTTTTTAGGGTAAAGGTTACTTTATAATTACTTAAAGGCTATATTCTTACCTACTTCTCACCTATCTTAATTTTAAGGATTACTACTTAAAGTAGTATATTATTCCTTACTATATTAATAATATTACTAGAGACTAGAAGATTAAGATTAAGATAATAATAGTATAAGAAAGGAACTCTTAAGGCAATTTAGTCTTATATTATTAGATATATTAAGTAAAGGAGAGGTATCTAAAACTACTTAATAGTAATGAAATATAGTCTTTTAGTCTATTTCTAGCTTACCTTAAAGCTCTTAAAATAGCAGATCCTATAACATATACCTACCTTTAACTAAATGAAATAATAGATGAAAATAAAAGGAAATTCTAAGCCTATTTCATAGTACTTAGTGCTTATAAGGAAGCAATTTTATATTTATGACAATTCTTTGCTATTAATAGTATATATACTTAATTAAAATATTAAATGCTTCTTCTTCTTCTTATTAGAATTAATGTAAATGATAAAGTAATCCTTCTAGCTTAGGCTTTAGTTCTTAAAGAGGATAAATACTAGTAGGGATACTTCCTAACCTACTATAAGGTTATATTCTTAAAGTTAAGCAAGCGTAGGGTATAAAGAGAGCATCTTATTTTTATAAGTAATAAGGAAAAGGGTCTTATAGATAGCATTAGTAACGTTTTTCCTTAGGCATAGCATTCTTACTACTATTAGCATATTTCTAATAACATTTGCATTAAATTTAAGATAAAGTATTAAAAGCTCTTCTAGCTAATTGCTTAAGCTTAGAGCTATAAGGAGGCTAAACCTTATTAGAATACGTTAAAGGAGATAAGCTAAAACTGCTATAACTATCTCTATGCTATTCTATATACGATATAGGCGCGCTATAATTTTCCTTAAGCTAGATATAGTCATAATACCTTAAATATTATTAAAGCAATTAATAGAGCCTAGAGCGATATTCAAGATATGCCCCTATTAAAGATGCTTAATGAGATTAATATATAAATGATAAGGAAGTTCTACAAGTTCTACTATTAACCTGCTATTAACTAGGATTTTGCTAATATTATAGCTAAAGGCTTTAGGCAATAAGCGTGATATAATACGCGATATAAGGTAGAAGTTTCTAGTAATAATACCTTCTAAGTTGCTTCTAAATTAGATAGGCGTTAAGTTATTAATCTATAAAAGAATACCTATACCTATTACTAGTTTTAAGAGTTTAGATCTCCTTATAGCCATACTACTACTACCTTTATATCTCTTAGGAAGAATGCAATAAGAAGGTTTCATTTAAGATATAATTTAATAGCATTCTAATTAATATATCACTATCCTATCCTACTAATACTAATAGATAATCTATTATAAGATCTATAAGTAAAGCCTCCCTAATTTTAATAAGGGCGTAGTAGACCTCTAACCTTCTAAATTTATAAAGGATAATAGATAAGAAAGATGCGCAAGTATACTACTTATAAGAAACTAGGTTATAATTAATAATGATATATTAATACGCTAAAGGCGAATAGAAAAGCGTAAAGATGTTAAGATACTTAAAATGATAAAGGTAATAAGGATAGCTCCTTTAAATCCTTTAACTTATTAGACCTCTTAAGGTTTTTAGAAGATGAAGAAGATAATACTAAGTTTAATATAGATGTTAATAGATACTAGGAGCTTTATAAGGAGACTAGTCAACCTATTGCTAATGTATTAAGACTAATTATATTAAAAGACGCAATCTTATAATAAAATATAAGCAATAATACTAATAATAAAGAAGAAGAACTATTTATTAGAAAGCGTAACTTTAAATACTAAAGCGAGCTGCTAGATTTCTATATACCTAATAATCTACTCTTAGATAAGACGCTAGAGGAAGTATTACGCTAAGAGAGATATACTACTATGATAGAAAGTCTACTTAAATCATAAGAAGAAGAGATAGAAGAGGCTATTTATATAAGGTTATATAAGGAAGCGCTTTAAAAGACAAGTTCTATAGAAAGCATCTTCTAGTACTATAAGTTCGCTTAATGATTGTATTATTACTAGCATAGTTTTTATACTAATGATAAGTATTAGGCTAGAATCGGCCTTAAAAAATCGATCTACCTTCTTCTTAAATGTAATATATATGGCTAGTACTTTATACGTCTAAAAGACTGCTAGGGATATTAAATAATAGATTCTTTATAGACTAGATAAGAGATAATAGCGAAATTGGATGAGGATTAGTAATTAGAAAGGTAGTATAAGAATAAAGGTTATTGCTAAAGTATTATAATTAGTACTATAACGTAAAAGTAGAACTGCTAATTGCTAGAAACTAAGGCATAATATGCAACATAGGATATAGTACTAGAGGCGTAGTTTTATAGATTAAAAGTAAAGTATAAGCAGATGCTAGAGGTTCTATTATATAAGTTATTAGTTAAAGATAAAGATTTAGAAGATTATGCATTACTATAAGAAGCGCTTAAGCAATAATAAGATAGGTAGAAGCACTTGAAAGATTATATCCCTTAAGGCTAAGTAGATTATATTATTAATAATAAACCTATAAATGAAGATAAAGAACTATAAGAACCTCCTCTTATTAAATACGTAGATATAGTACAACCTCCTATAGATGAAGATAAAGACGTAGATGTAGCGCAACCTCCTATAGATAAAGATAAAGATAAAAACGTATAATAACTTCCTATTAATATAGATATACAACCTTCTATTCTACTTATAAGACGTTAAACGTATAGCTAAATCGTTACTCTACTATTAATTCATACTTGTTACTAGTAACCTACTATATCTCCTAAATACCTTAAAAGAGACTAAAAACAAGCTAGGAAATTAAAGAATAATAGTAAAGGTATAGAGATATAAGGATATAGAAAGTAGAGATAATAGCATAATTATACTATTTACATATGATTTCTTATTACATTTCTATAATGCTTAAATAGATACTAAACTAATAGTAGTAATTGTAGTATATTATGGTAGAGTTATCGCTAAGTAGTATATATCTTTTACAGGTATATACACCTAAATCTACACGCATTTTAGCAAGAGTCTAGTCTTAGTCATTACTAACAATATAGGTCTAGTATTAGTCATTTACAACATCACGGGTCCGGTATTAGTCATTTGACGATATATAATTACTCGGCACCCGATCCAGATTGAAAGAACCCATCTTGCAGCCCCAGTGGAACTGACCCGCCCACGCATCGTAGAATAAATCCTCTTCTTCCCAGGTACCTATGCCTGACAGCTGAAAGAAAGACAGACGTCTCGCGGGTGCGGTGCCTATGTAAAGTTTCCAGCTTTCTGTTGAGTAGGTTTTGTCGGGCGGGGTGAATTTGTAGATGTCGTAGAGCTTCTTGCAAGTGAGCCCAGCGCAGATCGCGTAGATGGGGTTGAGGTTGCGGAAGATCTTGATGATAAGCTCAGGGGGAGAGTGACCAGAGTTGGAGGAGGGTATTTGTCAACTGCTTTACCACAATTAGCTAGATTACCGCCAAAGAGCTGGTGGGGCAAACGTACTCGCTGAAGAGGTCGTTGTTGGTTCCATAGCAGGGATATCCGAGCTCGTCTTTTCGATAGGCTGGCGAGGAGGAATGTATATGGCGTCTGGAATGACTTCGGAGCTTGAGTGTTCATGAACTTCCTCCATGCCTGTTGTTTGGCTTCCTTTGATGTGCGGGATCTGCCGTTACGATGGGTACACTCAGATGATGGTAACGGGAATGCGCGCGCGAGAGAAGAAAGTATTCAGCTTGTTCAGGTTGGCAGCTAGCTGTTTTGGTTCATTCAATTTGAGCGGCAGTATTTCTTCGATTCTGCTCGGTGAAAGATAATGAAGAATTCTGGCAGAAAC
The DNA here is from genome assembly GCA_007821535.1 of Lachnellula occidentalis. Taxonomy (NCBI): domain Eukaryota; kingdom Fungi; phylum Ascomycota; class Leotiomycetes; order Helotiales; family Lachnaceae; genus Lachnellula; species Lachnellula occidentalis. The sequence continues at coordinate 9,314 of QGMI01000722.1, read as the reverse complement.
AACAGTAGGAGAATCTGCGTATTGATCTTTGGCCTTCACCTACTACCGCGTCACTTTGAATTCATAGATTGCAAGGGAGGTGTAACTTGGTTTGTATTTTATGGCGGGTTCGGAACCATTTGGGTGGGTGATCTTGGTAGAAGTGTAAGTCCTCGGGGGATAGTACGTTAGATGATATAAAGGCTATTGTCATTGCATTCGAGACGACTGTTTCCGTGGGCAGAGGCATGTAGAGGGGTGAGTGCTTGGTGATCGTTTGCATTGTTTTTGTGATTCACCGAGGGTGTTCCGATGAGTCGGGCATCTTCTGGAAATACCAAGTGCCACAAAAACTGAACTACTTTTACTGGTACTTGGAGGTATATCTTGTGAGTCATATATTTGAGTTGGCGTGGTAAGGTGTTTGCACTGGTTACGGGAGGTTAATGTAAGGGCAGAAACGTCACCAGTAGTAGACAATCAGTATATCGATCGCGCGCTTAGTATCATGTATGCTACATTCCCATGGATTTTAGATGTGAATTATTAAACATCGCAGCACCTTAGTGCTTGGCAGTGACATACCAAACATGTAAGAAATCGCTAAGGTGAAGGTCGAAAATCATGCTAAATTGATTCTACTTTTAACTCGAAAGTACCATCCCCACCCGCCCCCTACTACCATTATGGAGGTTACCTCCATAGTCCATTTGAACACTTCAAGTCATGATCTTCATCCCAACCCATCACATGTTCATTCCTCGCAGTAATAACCTTATATCTCTTCGTGTTGACAAAGAATCCTCCTCCACGATATGTCGGGTCGTAACTAGGAACGATGAAGTGCAGCTTCGGACCCGCCCAGTTGACCAGTAGAGTATGCCAGTCTTCGTCGACTTGACTCGGCCTCACATAATATCCATCCACGCCCACGTACCCGCGAGAATACGTCAAGGGAATAGTACCATGCAGCTCCCGGTGAGTTGCATAGAACATCTTGCAGGTAAGTCCAAGACAAGCGGATGTAGGTGGCGTTAAGCGTTTGAATATGTTGAGGAGGATTTCGGCGGGTAGAGCTGTAAGGCACGGCTGTGCTTGGAGTTCGGGTGCTAAGGGTTGTGTCAGCTATCTGCTGCAGATTATTTAGTAGATGAGCGGGTAGAAGTACTTGTGGAACCCATTGTAGGTGCTATCTCACGACCGTCTATAGTCATGATCATTTCTGCTTAACGGAGTGCTTGAAAGTGTGGACTAGCAGTCTAGTCGTCGGGAAAGGCTTTAAACTCTGCGTACTTTGGCGACGCTTACTTGGTGGCAATCAGAATCGAGCGCAAGTGCAAATTTAGAGACAAGGAGAGGAAGCTAGATATGCAGGTCGCAAGGACTTATATAAAGATCAAGACTTTGAGCCTGCGAAATCAAACATTCATAACCTTGTGTTGCTTTTTGTGAATACCCGTCAGGCTAGCAATAGGTGACACTCCAACGAATAAGAACGAATTTCTCGTTGCCCTATGACTGTTCAGTGTTCACTGTTATACGAAAGACCAGTCTATAAATAGAACTATTCAATTCTAAATTTCTTATAGGCTTTACTTTGGTGTTAGTCCAGAGTCAGATTTAGATTTAGCGACGGTAAACCTGACCTTACAATGCTAACTATATGCACGTCGGGGTGATCATGAATTATGCTTAAAGTGCCAAGACCGGGGCTTGAATTAATTGCGGGGGTGGCTCTCTACATACGGAGGTAAATGGGCCAATGGGAAACGTTCGAATCTAGCTTGAAATTTAGGCTGCTTACGAAATTGCACGCTACTTTCAACTGCACATCATCTCCATCTCTCTATATACTCATCAAGTTCACCCAGCTCCTTGATAGGCGGTCGGTGGCTAGAGCCTAATATCAATTCATTGTGTTGCAATTAGACAAGTTTATGAGCATGTCACTTGCATCCAATACTCCTTCTACCTCAAAACCCCACCGACGGCGCACCCCGCGCCCCATCAACTCCTGTACTGAGTGCCGGCTTCGAAAGTCAAAATGCAGCCGGTCATATCCGTGTCAGAACTGCAATCTGTTCGAAAGAGAGTGCATATTTATCGACAGCCGACCAGCCAGGAAGCCTGGAGGTCGCAAAGCAGAAGCCCATGCTGGGAGTCCGGCACGCGCGGAAAACTTTTTAGAAAATGCTCAAACCCCGCCCCGGGACTTTGAGTGGGAGGATTATCTGCAGGAACGGCCTCCTGAGGACAACCCATGGGAGGGACTGGTTCCTGATCCAGTGGCGATGCATGACGGGACGTATTTAGATGAAGACGATGACGGCTTGGTCGAGACCAGTGCGACCAGCAGAACACTCCGGATAGGAAAAATGGTTATCACAGAACGTGTAGGAGGTATATTTCAGCCGGGGATTATTAAAGAGGTATTTAGATATTGTATCTACTCATCGTCTCTGATTAGAAAGGGTATTGACTAGATGCAGATCGAGACCCTTCTTTCCGCTGACGAGTCGTTGCAAATACCCAATATGGGCTCGTTCGCGGACCATTGTACCAAGTCGACGACTATGGGTATTGATCTCTTTGCCAATAGTAATAACTCCGAAGGAAGTGAGGTCATTTTACCTTACAGGTTTGAGGCAGAATTACTATATCAACAGTATCTCCAGGCAGTGGATCCAATTGCTCATATCCTGCATATTCCATCGTTTAAACGCATGTTTGACTCTTTCTGGAACAACGTGGACGAGCAGCGATCTAATTCTGGTCCAAGAACTGCTCTAGTGTTAAGCATGTGCATGTCCGCTGCTGCTAGCATGTCCTCGCTGCAGACGATGAGCCACTTTGGGGTCAGCCAAGAATCTCTTTACGCACACCTGAAGATGTCTTGTGAAGCGGCCTTCAAAAAGTGGAATTGTTTGACTTCGTCATCTATTCAGTGCCTTCAGGCTCTGACAATATATCTTGTAGGCAGTGCTAGGACTATGCTTCCTAATATCGCAAGCTAAGGTAATACAGATCACGGAATGCCGAAGTGAAATCACCAGGGCGCATTCGGTACTGGTCGGTGCTCTCATACGACTTGCCCAGTGTGCCGGGATCCACCGAAATGATATGATGAAGACTCTCGATCCTCGCCAGCGGCATGTCAGAAGTCTTCTCTGGTACCATATCTGTTACCTTGACGTCAGAACAGCGGAGGCAGAAGGACATCAGCCCGCCATTCGACCCGATGACTTCGATATCCCATTACCCTCTAATGTCAACGATGCGACTTTAGATTTTGTACTTGCACCGCCCCAGCCTGTAATTGGCTGGACAGATACGACATTCGCCTTACTACGCTTTGCGTTTACGGAGTTTTATGCGATGATCCTTCGAGGGAGAGTTCAAATCGATCGCGGCCAAATCATATTACGACAATTGCGACAAGCTGTGGCCTCCAAAAAGGCATCTATTAGAGACAAATATGTTGGTCATCTTAACTCAGCTGTTCCAATTCAACGATATGCTCAATTGGTTGCAAATTTGATGTTATCACGCTGTGATATGATGATACTATATAGATATTTCCCCAAAAAAGAAAGAACACCAGCTCAGGATCGCCTCATAGACATGTAAGTTGAAATTACCACTTGACTTGTCAAATACTGATGGTCGGTAGTATCATCGAGTCCGCATTGACGACCTCTGAAAGCGGAGCAGCGTTGGAAACATCAGCTACTTCCCAGCAATTTGCCTGGTACGCAGGAGCTTATCAACAGTATGATTCCGTCCTTTTGCTCCTAGTAGAAAGGTACAAGGATCCGAAACTCAAGCACTCCGATCGCATTCAGAGGCTTATTGACTACATATTTGGTCCTTGCTACGGGGTCGACTTGACCCACCGATGCGGACAACTTCTCTGGCGGGTAAAAGAGGGCCTTGAATCCCTCTACGAAGTGCAAAAGGCCCCAACGCCGAACAAAACCGGCTTGGCTATGAGGAGCAGTCAAAACCTCGATGAATTGGTTCATCATGATGGCTTTGATGTTCAAATGAAACTATCCGATGTTGAGCTCGAGGATCTGTTCCATTCCTTCCAAGCCGGGTCTTCTGGCGCTCAACCGCCCTTTCAGCCTGTATCGGGGAATGAAACTTGGGCCAACCAGCTTGCAATGGATAATTCGCTCTTGCTTGGTCATGAAGACCGAGAAGACCCGTTTGGTGCAGGGATGTCTGATATGTCCTACCTCCAGTAGGGTAGCATGCAGTTAGGAATTATGGTTGTGTTGATATGTACTACCACATCCTTATGCTTAGCGGCTAACGCTGAGTCTATAAACTGAAAGTCGAAGTTTTATATTATATCCCAGAAATCGTAATAAGACTTTTTGTTTCACACCGGAGTTTCAATATATACTCTTCCTTACGGGAGTCACAGATGTTATACATTTCAATTCCATTTAGCGAAATATTGTGGCACTTTATGAAATTTGATCTATTCTTCATACGCTTCCAAAACTCTCACTGTTATAGGCAACATAGCCAGCGTCTCAAACTTCCTATCTAGCTCTGCCACGCCACCCCTCACACCTCCACCAGCTCACCCATACGCTCCCTCGTTACAATTCCCGGTGTGTAAATCCCACGTCCAATAACCAACGGTGCTATCCAGGGTGGACGGCGTTATGCAATGCTCAGCGTGCGGCGTGCAGGCTTTTGCAGGTGAGTCCTAAACGTGCTGAAGTCACGGGGTCGAGGTGTGAGAGAAGGCGGGAATGGACCGCTTCTGGGAGCGTGTCTAAAGTTGGTTTGGGAACAGGGACTGCGTGTCTATCAGCATTGAGCGTAATAATTTTGGAGTGGGAAAGGTACTGGCTGCGAGAATCAACGCTACGAGCTCGGTGCATGAGGATGCGTAATCCATGTTCATGGTCGGGCCATCTTGAAAAGACCTATCTCGCCGTGCTGAGACTTCGGCAAGAGTACTCATGGACATAAGCGGCATATCGTATGCGTTCGGATAACCTTGCAAGTATTGTACGGAGCCTGGGTTACGGACGAGCCAAACACTGCCATGGGTCACAAAGGAGGCCATATAGCCCAGGTGCATGCACTTGTGCCATTTGACCAACCAGGGAACCCATTCGCGCTTTATTACTGCAAGTCGAGCGTGGGTGACGAAATTGTGTGTGTATGGGTAGCCGTAGATTAGGTCTGGCCCCATCCATGGCGCAAGAATGGTTGGTAGGTTACTTGATGGCTGGAATGGACCAGGGCGCTCGTGGAGGAGGTTTTTGTTCAGGTGTTTCTGGACGTCGAGGTGGACTCCGTAGAGGTTTTGGCAGGTGAGGCCTAGGCAAGTTGAGGTGTCGGGATCAAGTATCGAGAATAGCTTGACGTGCAGCTCCGACGGGAGGGTTGATAGGGTGGCGCTCATTTTGGTGACTGTTGCTAGATTGGTGTTAGTATTGTGCCGTTTGGGGAAATATTTTGAAAGGGAGAGGGAATCTTACGGGATGTTCGAAGGGGTACTGATGGTTTGGCGTCTGTGGCCAGTTGAGAATTCTCATATGGCGTGCCAATTGGGAATGACTGCAGGGAGAATATCTTCAAAAGGCACCGTGGCTTGTCACGCTATGCGGGGGAAGTATCCTGATTAAGTGGGTTGATTGGTTTTACCTGAGAAAGCACACTTAACCATTCACTTTGTTGTCAAAACACCAGGAAATTAGCCAAACCGCTGAATGTGTAAAAGCATTGCCGGAGGAGAATTGGCTTGATGGGCAATTGCTAGTCACATACATAGCTGTATTTCGGCTTCTAGAGTTGGTGTATATATATATACTTGCATTCATCTGCATGCTCTGGATGCTCTGCCCGATGCCCCAATGCCCCTCGGAAAGCTTGAAGGGACTCTTCGAGTTCCGACGCCAATAGTCCTTGCGCGGCTACCATAACAACTCGGGAGCATGCCTTCAGGCTTTTGTACCAGGATCATAATTATTCTCATGCCATAATGTTAAGGTACCCCGAGTCTAGCTATCCCATGCCCTCTGGCTCACTTTCTTCCCACTTCACTAGCAATATCTCACAGACCCCCTTGGCCCATAAACCTCAAGCAGTAGCATCAAGAGTCCCAAAGAAAGTCGAAGCCCTCGTAAACGCATACACCCCCATACTTTTACTCAACGTCCTACAAATCTTCCTGATCTCCCTATCCCGCTTTTTCTCCACCGGGTAATTATTCTTCAAATTAGCATTGAAAACGGCGTGGAATCGCCGATACAACTCGGTCAACACCGCATGTCGTTCCCGAGTGACGAACAGACAAGTGATTCGCCCCTCGAATACTAGTTCCGGGCCCATGAACTCTTTTAGGAGACGCGGCATCTCACTCCCGTCCATCCAAGCGTCGAACGCTTGACGGCTCAGGATGTCGGCTGAGGTGGACTTGGAGTCGGCGGGGTGCATCTTGAGGTGGATGGCGCGGAATGGTGTGCATGTGAGACCGAGGCAGGTGGAGGTGTCTTGGTCGAGGACTTCGAAGAGGTTTAGGTGTAGTTCGGCGGGGAGGGTGAGAAGCGTGATTTTGTTGACAGGTACGGGTACGGGTACGTTATCTGAGAAGGTTAGCAAGTCATGAACGATATATATACTGCTACGGACTTACTCACCTTGAATTTGGAGTTTGGAGACTTGTTCAGCTGCGAGATCTCCAGCGACAGTCTCTTGGGTGTTAGACAGAGTTGAAGCCATATTGGATGGGGAGAGCAAGCAAGTAGTGAGAGTGTCTTGGGGTGTAAGATAAAAATGCGCTGAGATTCTGTTCGTGGAAGTTGGCTGTGGGCAAGTTGGAGTAGCCATTTAAGCGGGGCAATATCACGTGGTGATGCACTGGTTTCCGACGCTAACTCCCCCCTTTTCATCCCATCTCGAAAGTCACATCCACATTCCTTTCACATAACGTGACCCATAACGTCACCACTACGGTAGGGGTACTCCTTTGTGTGCTCACTATCTTTCATTCACAACCTTGATTATTCATGTCTCCAACGTTACAAAAGCCGCCATCCTGGCACGTGACGCTAGCTTACCGTGGTGAGGCATATTTAAGGTATAGGCTGCTCCGACTTCCCATCTGAACTAACAGTCGAGAAACTTGACAAGCCCAAATCTACCTGCAATACCCCTTTGATATCAAAAACAAAGGCATCACGCAAGCAGAGTAGGTTATTCTCCATTCATCAGATACATTCTAATAACGTTCTGATAAACCACGCAGATGTCTCAATCCAACAGAGTCCCCGTCGCCATACCCCGCCCATCACTACTTTACAACCTCCCACCCGAACTCCATCTTGCAATCCTCGATGTACTTGACGTCCACTCCTCGGTCGTTCTTGGCGTCACCTGTAAGAAGTTTTACGCACTGCATTGAAAGCGCCACGGCAAGGTGAAGATCATCCAATGTTGTCTGAAGGAGAATCCACAACACTTCCCAAACCTGTTACAATCCTGGATGGGTCCAGCGTATCATGCTAGGGAGTATGTATGTGGCCCTGTCTTCTTTGAGGATGGCGATGCGCGATCTACTGTGAAATTCCAATTGCGAGCCAAGGGCGACATGATGAAGAGGAAGAGGGAGGCCCACCGGAAGAATGAGCGGGGGTTTTGCCCGAGAAAGCTACAGTGGGAGCAGCTGGGTGAGAGTGAGATGAGGAGTTATGAAGGAATCGATTGGACAGTCAAAGGATCCGGTTGGGCACGATCGACGAGTATAACCAAATCAATTCCGTCTTCACGATATCGCATCTCTGGATCCTGGAGTTTAGACGGCACATTCAATCCCTCAAGTCCTACGACTGCCTTTTCAGGTTCAGGTGACGTGCTTTTGAAAGTGAATTCCTAGTTCGGCCCTAACCTTCCACTTGCAGCGCAAGCAAGCAACCAGATGGGAAATATTGCTCTCCATTTTCCAGGATATTTCTTCAGTCCGCAGTGCGCCATCCACCATATTTCCCTGCTGATAAACTGCGCAAGCCCCCAGATTGACGCCGTACGGCTAGTCAACCACTTCACCCTCAGTTCCCCCAATCCCTCCTATCCAACAATGATCCAACCCTACAATGGACCCAGCACCACGCACCAAGGAGACCCCCACCGCGCGCCCAACATTTCTTACCCTCCCAGCCCAAATCAACCTAGTGCTCTTCGATGCCATGGACCCTCCAACCTCCGTGTGCCTCGGTCTAACACGCCGCAAATACTACGCCATACACTAGAAGAAGCACGGCAAAGTAGAGCTATACCACAACGAGGGACCGCTATTATACCATATCCACCACCTGCCAAACCCACCGTTGTGGGCCCTGGTCCAGGAGTGGATCGGCCCCGATTATACGAATGTGCTGGATGGGTTCCCGGTGTTTCGCAAGACGATGAGGGTTATAGGTGAGAAGATAAAAACTTGTTATGCTATACGGCTGGGGTTTACGAGGATACCGCGGCCGGTGGATGGAGCTACAGGGGGGGGGCGGGATTTGAGGGGTTGAGTGGGAGGGTAGGCTGCACTTGAGGGGAAGGGATTTATGGTATGCGTGATTAGTGCTTTGCTCTTGAAGATAGGGTATGGACTGTTTTCCCCGACGATGGATGAAAGAGTTAATGTATAAAACACTTCCAGGTCCGCATTTTGGTTTAATCTTCTCATAAAGCCTAGTTTTGATCGCTGCAATCACAAACTTCGTTCTTCTAGATTATTTAACTATAGTACTTAGCAAATGGCGCAACTTCATATGCGAAATAACTCATTCGATGCTAGTACAACACACTTTTCAGATATAAAGCTACCAACTTTCCGCAACGGTTAAGCTGTCTCAGCTTTCAAATAAGAATACCAAGCAACATCGAACAAACACCAATACGCCTGCTTTGATTCAAGGGTGCTTTTGAAAACTCGGATTTGTGGAGGTGATTTTATTCTTATTTTAAATTCTTTGTACATTGATACTTCTTAGTACGATATTCCTCCGAAAGTCGACGCATTTCATCAGCATATTTGATTATCTTCGCCTGCTACATCCAGCTAGCTAGGGGTCACCATGGGTCCCCATGGGTCCAAGGTTAGGACCCGGACCCGACCCATGGGTCCTTATAGATCTTGGGACCCGACCCATAGGTTTTAGGACCCAACCCATGGGTCGGGTCGGGTACCCATGGGTCCATGGGTTTTGTGGTGACCCCTACAGCTAGCATGGCTACCAAGCTTCATCTCCATTCCCCCAACTCCTCACAATCCCGCCACCAAACTCAAACTTTCATACCACATAAACACACTCAAACCT
>QGMI01000721.1:0-20701 GCA_007821535.1 Lachnellula occidentalis | reverse complement strand
GGTAAAACTTGCGCAGTGCAGAGCATGTGTCCATGAAGCTTCGAAAATCGCACCGCTGTGGATCGGATCGTCGTCGATGGGTTGGCCTAGCAGGGGGTGTTGTGCGTATTCTGGGACTGAGACGGTTCCGCTTCCGACTTTATGGTAGATGTGTTAGAATTGGATTTGATGAGGTGATATGATGTGACAGATATAACATGGCGTGTAAACGATAAATGGCGCATAATACAATACAATACAATACAATACATGCATGGTATTGATTGATTGATTTAGACCTGATATTTAATCCTTGGGGGGTAGGGGGCAAAGGGATGGGGAAGAAAAGAGGAAAAGATGAACGCACGAGGCATCAACATATCCCAATTCCTACGCACGGCCATCCTATCATCATTCGAACTCATATTCGGGATGAATTTCTCCGCGTCGGGGGTTAGGAGCGTGTATGCGTGACGTGCTGTTTGATGTTAATTAGCTATTTGCTCTTTTGTTATTTTGCGCTTCTCTTTCTCTCCTTTCCTGAGGAATTTGTAGACATGCAAGGGAAATAAGGAGAGGGGAGTAAGAGGGGGCGGGGCACAAGTAGGGAGGGGGTTTTCAAAATGTAATGAAAAGAAAGCAATAAAAATGCTGCGAATGGAGAATTTCATTTTCTTTCATCGCAAGCAGTATAAGAGAGAATGGATGAATATATACATGGAGCGCGGAGCGCCAGGAGGGTAAGAAGGTGAGGAGAATATCTCTGCTCTGCTATTCGGAGAAGGAAGAAGAGGGGGAGGAGGAGGAGGAGGAGGAGGAGGAAACGAAAAAGGGAAGGGGAAAGAAAGAATACGCACTCGGTTTATACAACCCATTTACATCACCGCCCGTCTCCGTATCGCTTGTACTCCATTCCTCCCCAGCTGTATGTGGATGTGCATGCGAAAATAAAGAAGAGGAGGAGAATAGGAGGATGATGATGAGCTGTAGGGATACGAGGATGGTGAAGCGTATCCACGTCAACGCATCGGGAGAGTGTTTGTTCCATTTCCATTTCCGGGATCTGGAAGAGGGAGGGGTTTTTTTGTTTGGACTTGTGGAGTAGCTGCTGCTGCTTGATAAGAGGGTTGTGTCGGAGTCGTTTTCGAGGTCGATGGATAAGTCATCGATGGAATCTCGTGGGGGGTGGGTGCTGGATATTGGAACGGGCGTGTATTTTGTGGTTGCTGGTTTTGATAGTGATATATCCATGGCTTTTGATTTGATTTGATTTGGTTATTTGCTTGGTTGCTGCGCTGCGCTGCGCTGCGTTGATCTGCGTTGATGTGGAGTGTGAGGTGCAATGTTGAGAGAGAGAAAGAGGGGAAACACAGAGACTCGAGCAAGAAAGAGGATTATGGAAAACAAAGTAGAAACCAAGACCAGCTTGATGCAAAACAAAGCAAAAAAGAAGAGGATGATGATGAAAGGAGGGAGAAGGAGAGGGAGAGCAAGAGAGAGAGAAAGATAGACATGCTTCGATCAGAGTAAACCCATGTTCATCTCCATACACCTAGTCCTTGGTTCCCCAGATGTCACTACTCGTTTACAATACTCCAGGTTTTTGTAACATTGTTACAGGGTGCAGATGCATGGACAGTTTCATCTGGTTTTGAAGTCGCGTAGAAGTGAGGGTTTGAGTTTTACCCCTCATCACGTATAGTATATTTAAGCGAAGAAGAAGAGGCATGTCGAGTCGAGTCGAGGATAGGAAGATTGAGGCGGAGCGCTAAGCTGAGACGCTATATGAAGCAGGAGCAGGAGCAAGAGCAGGGGGTGAAATCCGCTTCGCTCACAGGCAGTACTGTTTTGGGACGAGGACGGGATGGGATGGGACAGGGTAGTTCTTTTCGCATTGGTGACTGATCAACGCGCCATCTTGCAGGAACTATAGACGGGTTCATGAGGATACGGAATTGGGGTTAGGTATTTGAAATATAGGGCTAGATTTGTTTGGAAGGGTGTTGGGACTCCAAAGACTCCTTGAAAAGATAATATGGTTTGAACACCGGATTTCGCACTTGGAGCACCAGATCAAAGCTGCGCTTGTTAGGTGTGAGCTTGAATTTTTTTCTATGTATACCAGGTACTGCAAGAACTCCACAATGTATTCCAATCTACAATCTCACGGGTCAGGGTTCATGTCCCCACGTTCCATATTCCCAACCGAGTTTTCCAAAGCCCAATCCCGCACCTTGTCGAAGTTCCGGCACTGGTGATACGATTCCAGTTCTGGCCAGGGCAATGGGTCTCCATCCATCATGTAGAATGTGAAGACGCCAATGTCTGCATTACATTGGATTTCCTTGCGGAGCATCTCGAGACAGTGATCTATACATGTCAGCTTCTACTCCAATTCTCTATGAGTTGTATCGAAACCTACCGGTGTGCATTTGCAATTCCTCCTCACCAGCAGCAAAGTTACCACTCTTATCCTTGTACCAGTCTTTATAAGTGACTTGGCGTAGAAGATTGAGGCAGTGGAGATGGTGGAACACTTGGAGGCCGACACGGTAGCCTTCGACGCCTGTTTTTGGGTTTTTGACTTTCAGAGATGACTCTGGCATTTCGATGATCTTTAGCTCGTCAGGTGTGATCATTTGGTCACCCACTAGATGCTGTTAGATAACAATGAAGTGGATGGAGGCAAATAATTATCTCACCATCGTACGAAAGTGCATTCCAATGCTTGTCAACTTCTGGTCCCTTGCCAACATATGGTGACCCCTCTCCCATCGTTCCGTTGAATTTCACCCTCTGGTATTCCACAGCTTTCGCCGCAGGCGCTGATGCTGGTCAGTTTACTCCATCGCCATCGGAGATCAAGTAGCTTACAATACGCCTCATATCTCTGCATATAATCCAACGTCGACGCCCTTGTGAACCAAGACGAAACAAAAAGTGTGAATGATAGTGAAAGCAATGCCGCGTGCACCATCCACATCCACCTCTCAGTCCATCTCTTCTCTGGCTGCACGAATCTCTGATCTATCTCATCCTCTAGCAAAGTGGCCTCGGAAAGCGAACTCGAAGTCCGATTTGGAGGGAAAGCATCCTCGAATTTCTCATTGATGTGATCGATCTGCTGATATTGAGAATCCATAAATGCGGCAAGGAAAAACGATTTACGCCTGGTAAGTCAAAAACAATGAACGTAGATTAGAAGAGGGATGAATTGCTTGACCAGAAGCAACTAATAAGAGAAAAGAAGTGAAGAGATTGAGGCAGTCTGGTTTTGAGGAGAATGAAAGAGGCTCCGCAGACTAGGTGGCGGGGTCCAAGCGAAGCGACCCCTGTCTTGAACTTCAAACTCACATCGACCTTTGAAACGGCAACCTCGAACTTTTCAAGTTTGAGGCTGACCGTGACTTGATGAAAAGTTTCCATGGTCCTAAGTGGGAACGATATTCGGGTATGACATGGAGTTGTGGGGCTGGATTCGTCCCATAGGAAAATTCCCATATCCCACACAGAGTCCTCCGTAGAGGGGTAGAAATAACTGGAATTTTAACAGTTGAGCTCCTGCCATCGCAACGAGGGAACTTTACTCGCTGACTGGATCTGAAGATATACTTCTGCACAAGTAGGCTGCCTGGTTGGAAGATCCTTAGAGGCATGATTATTGAAGACGATTTGTTGAGATTGACAGCAGGACGTCAACAGGGAAAAACATCTTGCCGAAGCTTGTCTCTCACCCCTGTCGTCTCAAAGCAGCGTGCCGCCCCGCCAAAACCACAGAGTCACAACAAAACAGTTTCCTTCCCAAGTCCATGCTTCTACAATTCCATCCACTTGCTGCTGTCCTTTTCGTACTGTACTTCATTCGGGTTACGGGTACTGCTGTATCAAAGTTATAACCTAGGCTACACTTAATAGCCGGTCCTTCCTCCTTCGCTCGCTTCGCTCACAGTCGGGGTAAGCGAACGTCCCAGGTAAGCGATTATCCTAGCGGGAAGTACTAGTAATACCATTTTACTATATGCAACATACTAAACATAGTATAATAGATACAAGTTTTTAGCTAGATTTTAGATATATTTATTCTATAGCTATATAAAGTCTTGATTCTATATAATCAAGTCTATGCTTCCTATATTTAACTCTTGATCTAAGGAATCATCAGGTAGTCTAGCTAGTATTAGGCTTAAATCAGGGATATCTCTACCTACTTCCTAAGGGTGCAAATTACTAAGTCTAAATAATGGTTCTTTATCTAATTGCTAATCCCTAGCATTATATTACGTCTTTAGCTCTTTAACGACCTATATAAGTTATGAGAATATAGCTATAGAGCTTAGATATTACTTAATAGCATTAGGATTCTTCTTAAGGTCTTAAATCTTAAGGATATCCTTAAGTAGTAGTAGATCCTTCTTCTTTTCGTAATCTTTAACGCGCTTTATATGCTCCCTTTCTAGCTTCCTAGCTTCAATTCCCTTCTTATGTAAGTCCTTTATTACCTTATTAATTGTGGTAGAAAGCTTCCCCTTAGCAATATAAATAGCCTCACGGATTTTGCCTTTATTATAATACGTTTTCTTCTCTTATAGATCTGCAATTAAAGGGGCGCTTCTGCCTTTATATATGCTCTTATAGGAGGTAACTTTACGCTTATTTTCATTACGTATTTGCTCTTAGAAGGAAGTATACTTGATTATCTTAAGGTATAATTTTTAGAGCTAGATGTTAACTTTCTTTATTATAGAGTAATAGAGATCACGTGAAGGCTTAGAGAATTGCATAGGGTCTTAATTACCTAGCTATTATATAATCTATACTATTTCCTATATCTCCTAAGGATACATTAGTAGGAGTTTAAGAAGCGATTCCTTAGTATCTTCTACCTTATCTATTAATCTCTTCTTCTTCTTATACCCTTGCATTTTCTTTAGGCCTGCCTTTATACTTAGTAGCTATATCCCTAACTACTTAAATGCATTAATGATTATATAATACTTTATTATCTACTCTTAAATCGATTTAAGATTGCAGAAGAAGGAGGTAATCAAGTAATTAAAGTTAAGGCTATATAATGCAGCTTGAATCATAAGGTTATAATAGTGCTTCTAGGGCCTAAATATACCCACATTAAGAGGTTATAAGATGTATATAAGATACAAAGGGAAGTAGAAGAGCTTAATACAATTGCTTTTAGCTAAGATCATAAATTCAAGCGTCTGATACGATTTGTAGCTATCAAGTAATAGAACCTTCTAAGCCTTTTCTAGGCCTGCTTTTATATGCTCAATAAGGTGCCTCATATAGTCTAGCGCAATCTCATTATTTATATACCCTATAAGAGATATCGCGATTCTCTTATTTCTAATCAATTCCTTACAAACCCAATTATCTATTACCTTCTTCCTAAGAGCAATAATAAATAGTAGAGGTCCTTCTCTACTATCTATAATAACTATCTTAATAACTATTACTAATTTGTAGTTCTTAGGACTAGAAGTATAATACTCTATGATATCAATTAGTATAATAATTAACTCTCCCCTAAGGTACCTAATACGTGCGCTAGCTTCATCTATATTAAGTATATTCTTCCCCTTCTTTATACGCAGATCGAATAGCATTTTATAGTAATCCTTAAACTAGTTCTTAATATTATCTTTAGTATATGATTCAAGGCGTATGTAAGCAATTAGCTTTATTTTAATTATATAAAGGAGGGGATTCATTCTAAGCCATTTATTAAACTATGACATTAAAGGCGCTAGCCTACTAGAGAGCTAGTATAATTAGTATTATTATAAAGAAGGGAAGGAGAGATTACTTCTAGCAAATGTACAATTATAGCTTAAACTATTCTATGTATTACTCCTAGGCCTATTTCCTATTATTTGTAGTAGTACTATCAGATTGCCTCTTCTATAGCTGCATCTAGCAGCTTATTTTAACCTCTATGCCTCCCATATTAGACCTTCCCTACTACTAGCCTCTTCTCCTTTAAACGATTAATCGCCTTATGAAGCGCTTCCTCTTTAATATAATAGATTCTTACTATAGTAGCTTAAGACTCGTCTAGATTAGCTAGAGCCTATAAACGTGCTTTATTAAAAGCTTAATCATAGTCTCTCTTTATAATATGAGGGCTATAGTAATTAAGCAGAAAAGGTAGAGGAGGAGGAGAGGAGTAAAAGGCAGATTGAGGGTTCATTTCAAATTATTATATAAGGTATAGTTGTAAATAGATGCAAATAGTTATTTAGATAATAACGCGTCTATATATAAATTTAGCAGGAGCGCGTTCTTGCTAGGATAATCGCTTACCTGGGACGTTCGCTTACCCCGACTGTGAGCGAAGCGAGCGAAGGAGGAAGGACCGGCTATTACCCCAGTTCCGGCAGCGGTTCAATAGCCTCGCACCCTACAGATGGAAATGCACTTAATTGCACTACTATACTGTAACAGTCGCAGGAGCTTGAGCAGTGGCCAAGATCGACAGCGCTTTCAACGGGACTGCCAAGGGCCGAAATCAATTCGGTATAAACCCGTTTGAACTTTGTTTTATGCGGCTCATCATTGGCGGCTGCTCAGACTCAAGCTTTCCTCTGACAATCGCTGGGGTCGTTTTAAGAGATATCGGATGATATATAAAGTTACCTCCCCCAAAAGCCCTTTCTTATTATCTCATCCCGCACATTTCCTATCTTTTGCTAGTCCTTGTTTCCGTGCTATTTTTACGATCCCTTCGTTTGTTCCTACTGCTGGCCAGTTAATTACACCTTAATAACTTAACATGCATACCTTTTCCCTTTCCGCCGTGCTTGCACTTGGTCTGCTGGCCTCGATCCCACTTTCAGCATATGCCGAATCGACCGAATCTTTCGATCTGACCAGGAAGTTTATCGTACGTTGATTAATTGAACACATAAGATCTTCATAACTTTGACTAACCCATATCAGGGAGGACCAGCGGCGTGGGTGCGAGCTGCGGTTTCTCTCGAGAGCAGAGACAACACCCCTGCTCAGATAGCAGCGAAGGAAACCAGGGACATCGAAGTGAAGCACACCACGGCAAAGAAAGCAAGAAATGCACGCAGCTCCCTGGAAGACAGAGGGCCGCATCATAACGCAGCTCAGATCGCAGCGAAGAAAGCCAAGGCTGGCGCCCGTGATGTGGATGTGGAGGAACGGGATCTGGAAGACTGAGAGCAGAGCCACACTACGTAGCAGCTCAACTCACAGCGAAGAAGGCAAAGGCAGGGGGGCAGGGGCCCGTGATGCGTAGAAACGAGAAGCTTACCACAGCGGATAAGAAGCGGCTGGGAAGTAAACTGTACTTGTGTTGAGGAATAGCAGAATAAGCAACTGCCGGCGACGCGCTTGCATAATAATTTCATAAGAAATAATTCACCTAGATTACATTACGCGAACATCTCTGTCTACAAACAAGAAAACATATAAGCACACCAGCCATCAAAGTCCCAATTCCAACGAAAGCGTCCCAGCCATAAATCCAAGAACCAAAGCCACCCACCATTCACTCCAACCCTCTCAGCCCTTTATCCAGACACATCTCAAAGACCAAACAAACATATCTCTCTCATCCCCATCGGTAACCCTCGCCTCTTTTCTCCCTGATCAATCACCTCATATGCGCAGGCATGGCTATAACTAACAACAACGCAATCCCTCTTAATTTACCAACACCTTCCTAATATTTTAAACCCCCAGACCGCTCTTATTTTCCAGCTATATACATACTACCCACTTATATACCTAACCAAGCCCATCACCCCATACTACAGTACCATCCTACTTCCACCACACCACTAAAGTAACATCCAAGCTACCTGCCACACAAGACAAAATACAACCTTGCCCTCCTTCTTATAAACCGACAGACAACGAGCGAGCGAGCGAGCAAGCGCTAATAAACAATAGAGGCAGAGCCTGATATCCGCAGTATCTATTCATATCGCTATGATCCAGCTGCGTGTATGCATCTCACTCCCACATTTCAGATCATACTAGGTGTTATAGTATAAACAAAAATAAAGACTAAATGCCTACCTAGCAAGGTCAGAAATGCTAGTACTAGAAAATTTGCAGCACGATATATATGCCGTTCTCAAATCACATCACATCACATCACATCACAAAGTCACAATCAATCAATCATTCAATCAATCAAGTTTTCAATTCCATTTCCATTTCTTTCCACTCCATCCATACCACCCATTCCATACCAACTCTCATTCCATCTCAGCAAACACAAACTCCTTCACCCTATCCCATCCCGTCCATCCCATTCCATCATCCCATCCCACCATCCCATCCCTTGTATCCCACCATCCCTCTTTCTTAATACAATCAAGAATGACCGATCGACGCCCCTATTCGCGCCTCAAGAAAAAGACATTGAAAAAAAAACGCCAAATCCCTTTCGTATTAAAACGAGCCCCCATCATAATAAAAACTAACTCCTGTACCTATCGGTGGTGTATCTTTTGCTTTGCTTTGCCTTTGCTTGCCTTTGCCATATCCTCAATCAATCGAATCAATTAAAATCAAATTACGCTAAAAAAAACGCCCAATCATCATTTCAATAAATACAATTAAACGAGAAGAAAAAGAACAATTCGACATGTAGGTAGTTGTAGTGGTAGTGGAGGAGGCTCTGCTCTTATAAAGGGTATCTTCAATCGGTTGCTAAACGAGCGAAATGCTTACTCCAGATCCAACCGACTTGTTCCGAGAGATCGTCTTGGTTTTTGGCGAGCCAAAGTTCGCCCTTTTCGCCAATGACATCGAAGATCTATTTGTATGCAATGGTTAGTAGTGATAGTAGCAAGATGGAGAAAAGTAACGAACCTCGCCCGCCTGATACGTCAAATAAGGGTATCCGGCTTCAGACTTCGTAGCAGCAATATTGAATTCGAACAAGCTGGCGGCGAGGTAGAGAACGTTGTAACCACCTGCGACATTCCGATCGCGTGATGAAGCACGTGAAGACCGCGCGCTGTCTTCAGGACCATCGGGAAGAGGCATTGCCGAGTGGAAGATACCGGAATAAGGACGAGATGAGATGGGTGGTCCATCTTGATGGTGAGAGTACGTTGAACCAGATTCACGTCGGTATTGCGAGTTGTAGTCATTGCTCATTCGCATGCCACCATTGTCCGATGTAAAGCTGCGGCTCGTGCTTGGCCGACCCAGACCTTGTCCGGCTTGTCGGATATCAGGCGTGGCTGGAGATCCAGAACCTTGGCGAGAGTGAGTCGTTGAATATGACTGGCCCTGGTATGATTGACTCTGGTACGCGAACTGAGGAATATTTGGTGTGGTTGAAGATATTGGGGAGAATGTGAACTGGCTGCCACTCAAACGCTTGGCAAAATCTGGAGTTGGAAGACTAGGGGAATGATCGCTAGTCACCGAGAGTCCGCGAGAGCGACTTGAAAGATCCGACGGACGTGGCTTCCTTTCCGAATGTTTCCTGCTCCTCGGCTCGGTTGTATCTGTCGATGCTTTTCCTAAGCTAAACCTGTCTTCTAGGTTTATGGTACCGTTGATAATGCCCAATTTCTGGGCTTCGGTTTCGACATACTTGTAGTCCCTGTTGAATGTACTAACAATCTCTGCAATATCCTTGGGGATCTGACTTTCTTCCAAGACAACCCTCACCTTCTTTTGCCAATTATCATACCACCGCGCTTGTATAACAATGAAATGACCCAGGAGGAGATTTGCAATCTGCTCTGTCTTCTCGAATAACTTGGGTAATTCAAGCTTGAGCGTTTCATTCAATGCTTCGTATTGATCTAGCTTGGTTTGGTCCTTCTCCGTGATCTTGGATCCGGATTTCTTAGCGGCGAAAATCTTCTCGTATTCGGCACGTCGTTTCGTGCGTTTCTTCATGGCAAGTCCAGGTGGCCCATACAGCTGTATCATTATCTCAAAAGGCTCGATTACTTGGGTTCGAATGGCTCCAGTCTAATCCCTGTCAATGGGGCATGTTAAATAGAGATCGAACGGACTTACGTGTTGGTCTAAAGCTACAGTTCCCATGTCCCTCATGGACATGTTGAACCGAGCCCACTTGCTTTCTATCTCAGGCCAAGGACTTGCACTCAAGCGCATGACAAGCTCCATCGCCGATTTATATCTCAGGTCATCATTGACATAGGTTATACATTGCCGTACGTGAAATTCAACGTCCCGAAGAACCACCTGCATGCGAAGATAATTGTCACAATACTTTTCGTGCAGTTTGAGATAAACTAGATCGTCCTCCGTCCCAGATACAGTCAGCGGATTTGGTTTATCGTCCTTCTCCTTTTTAGCGCCTTTCCAAACCAACTTTTTGACGCTGGATTCCTTGCGCTTGCGGCCGACAATCTCTGTGACCATAAGGATCCGCTTCTTGAGGTCATTGATGTTGTTGGTTATCAGTGCTAAGTCGCTACTCGCAGCGGTCAAAGCTGGGTAGTCTGGGTGATCGGCATCGGTATTGGCTACTAGTGATGACAATAGAAGGCTGTAGCGGGTGAGTCGTTGAACCGGCTTTACAAGTAGCGCATCTAGATCCCATGCCGCTGTCAGGTCTTTGGCGACAGTGTGGCATTCGTTCAGCCAAACATTGACCGAGCCATCTGTTTGAAGGATTGATAGGCGGGAACTAGCTGCTTCTTGATTTTTCAAAAAGTCAGAGTAGACTGTTTGGAGCTTCTTAAGATGCCTCAAAAAGCAAGCCCCAATAGATGTCCGCCGGTCCTTTTGTTCTTCGCTCAAGTCGTTCAACGTGGCAGCGACCGACAATCTATCAGACGCTGTTGTAGTGGGCGATCCTACCTTGCTTCCTCTTGACTTGGGCGCACGCTGAGGTAAAACGGGTGCCACCGCGGTTTTCAATTCGTCAAGGAAGGTAGTGGTGAATGCGACAATTTCATCTGTATTCCTGAAGATCATTTTGATATCGCCAGGCTCCAATTTCGGACATGCTTCAGCCGTACCCTTGTATATCTCCTCAACTACATTCATGTCTTTCAAATAATTAGACTCCGTGACGATCAATTCTTCTATCGTTTTCTTTCGTGTATACAAGCGCTTTGTCAACTTCTCGCAAGCCTCTCGCTCAGACTCAGTTTCCGGAATTGCATGCTTGCCGAATGCCCCATTCGCAACAACGTCCTCGGTTGAAATCTGCATACTTGAGCGTGGGGTGGACATAGAAGGTCTCGGCGAGTAAACATCATCACTTGGTCGCCGAGATTGGCTAGCATCATTATGGCTAGAGTGGTCAACACTTGATCGGGGCGGTTCGTTATGCGTGGCTGGAGGAGGTGGCTCGCGATTCGGGGGCAACGGTATCGATTGTTGTGGGACTGGAGGTGGTGCATATTCTGGCCATAAAGGTACACTGGTGATCGGCTCCATGAATCCGAAACCATAGCCATCATCTGCTACGAACGCCGGTACTTGAGCGTGATCTGGGCTTCCGATTGAAGGAGAAGTGATGGAGAAGCGAGGAGAAGGTTGGGGACTGTAGCCCTCGGGTTTTGGTGGAACAATAGGCGAGACAGCTCGACGATCTATGTTAAATATGCTCAGTGGAGGAGATTTTTGACGTTCTACTTGTTCATCAAATTCTGTCGAGCCAACAGAATAATCGGTCCACGACGATTGATGGCTTGAACGATGACCGCGCGAAGGTGGAACAGGGTCGCGACTAGTTTCGTAAGATGTATGATACGCTTGCTCGCTGAGATTTGTAGCCCCTCCACCATCCGAACTCTCATAACTCATTTCTGTCACCGGTGTGTTCAAGTAGTCCCCACCTTCAAATGAGGCCACCGAAGGGGGCGCCAAGGCTATCCGTAAATCGGGAAGCTGAAGCCGAGGAGCATCAGCCTTGTCGTCAACGCTGGTGAATCCAGCCTCGTCAGGCAAGTAAATTGCGGGAGGACCCTGAATTTGAGGAGGCGTAGGCTCATCGGCAACAATCGGCTCTTTTGGATGCTCGGCCTTGCTGGACCCTTGCTCATCAGCAGACCCAAGGATTGGAGCAGATCTCAATTGTGCAGCTGATGTCGCGTCCGGACTCGTATTAGCGAAGTCAGTTGCATATACTGGCTCATCAACAAGTTCATGGTGGAAAGCACCCGGCGGCGAAGGGTAGCGATTTACCACATCTTCTGTTGGAGTCGACTCGGCTTCTTCAACAGGAGTCGCAGCAAGTTTGACATCTATCAATTCATCCTGGCCCATGCCGTATAAAGCCTGCTCCGGGCTTAAATCATCTGAAACAAAAAGAACATTGTATGAAAGCCTGCTTGCCTCGCGTTTGGTGGAGGGTAGACGCCTCAATCGTGCAACTTCTGTCTGGGGCTCATTTTCGATTTCCGTGATCGCAGTCGTATTAGATACCGCAGATTGTGGTGCCTCCTCATCGACGAAGCTGCCAGGCATGCCAAGTGTGGGGGAGTCTTGAAATTCCATCATGTTTCTTTCCAGGTGGGAGGGATCGTTGAAAAATGAGGTGCTTATTTGCAAAGGCTGGGGTGAGGTTTGAAGGGGCGGTCGTGAGGTTTGAAGAGGCGATGAGCTTCTTGAGTTCGGTTGGTGGTCTATTGCAGGTACTGGTGGAGGAGTTTCTGGTCTTGACTGTGATGCATTGGAGTCCTTATTATCTGCTTCGGGAGAGTCCCGCGCAGTTCTCTCTTGCAGACGCCTTAAGTTTTCCGCACATATTTTGTTCTTTTCATCAATGGGAATGGACCTGGTATAAACTCTGCTTATCCCTCTTTTTATCTCAATTCTCCGCTCCTCGAAATTAACTGGTCCAACGTTCATCTTTCGAGGTTGGGGATTGTCAAATCCTGGCGGGCCATTGCTGCGAGTGATTTTCATGCCAGTGGGGACCTGCCGTAAGGGGCCTGCTTTCTGATCTAAGTTATTAGTTGACGTCGAGACTGATTGTCGTGGTTTAGAGCTCCGCAGAGTTGGGGATGTTCTGGGTGGAGGGGCAGAAATATAAGCTTTGAGACTCGCTCCAATCGGCGCAGGTTCTTGTCTCGTTGCCTTGCCCCGGATCAATCTTTGCGTAGGTGTATCTGTCGAGTCGCGGGTTGCAGGGCTCCACGGTCTCTGTTCGGCCTTTCGCAATTTGCCATTCGAGTAGGACTTGGGCGTGAAGGGCGAGCTAGCCCGAGTCGAGGTCGGACTTGAGGACTCGGAAGAGTTACTCAGTCTCTTAGAAGGTTTGGGTAAGCGAGAGCGAGAGCTTTGCCTTTTAGACGGTTTCGGGAGATTTGGTATAACAGGGCTCTCAAAATCTGGACTCAAACCATTCATTGGATTTGCCTTGGGGTCTGCAAAATCGCTGTGGTTTCGATTGTGACCGTGTAAGGGGCGGGACTGTCTGTTTGGTTCAACATCGTCGAGGGTATGTGTGACACCGAGATACCAAGCAGTGGGAGAAGAGGGCGAAACATCAACTTCAGAGCGACTCCGTTGACGTTGCCAATTTGGATGTAAATTAGAATCAGAAGTTCTGCGAGTTGCGGCGTGGGGGATACCATAACCAATATTATCTGAACCCGGTCCAACAGGTAGAACCTCCCCGAACAGAGGTCGTCTCGCGGGCGTTTGAGGAGGAAGATTGGAGTCTGGTGAGGTTGGCGAGGTGGGTGAGAGGTTGGTCATGGACTTGGAAGCTTGGAAACTACTCCCCGACCCTGGGTTGCGCAAACGATTTGGGCGGGGTACACCCGAGAGGGCATTATTCGAATCGTGGTCGTCTGTTGCAAATCGTGTTTTCTGGGTCGTCCTCGTTTTCTCCGGGGATTTTCGTCCGGCTCCATCTCTCATAGACGTGCCAGCTCGTGATGAAATTATTGTGTTTTGAGAAATGCCCGTTGTGCGACCCACGTTTCCAATTCGATCCCTTACGTAGGGGGAACCCGATGCGCCATCCTTCGTGACCAGGCGAGGGGGGGTTTGCGGATTGTTGAGCTCGATGGTTCATTATTCTGGTCGAATTTTAGGAGTAGATCTTTGACACTCTTCCCCGTCCTGGGGGGCATGCCATTCAGGGCTGGTGACGACTTGGCGGAGTTCAAAGGCATTCTGTCGTCGAGGGGAGAGGATGCGGAACGATAGGAAGTCTTGAATCCTCGTGCGGGGATCGGGGGGTGTTTCGCAGTCGTGCCATTTCCATTCGACCTCAACGAGGAGGGAGTCGGTCTGGTGTCGGTAGTCGCCATGCCGTTTGTCGTATCTGTGTAGCCGTTCGAAGGCTGCTGTACACCGCGATAGTCTCTGTAGAATTCGGCCGGGTCATCCCCATCGGTCAAGGCCCCTGCAGCGTTGAATCCATTTGCCGTGGCAGCGTGCAGATTCTCAGTGGTGAGGAAGGGGAGCTTGGGAGGCAATTGAGGTTGCGGTGAAGGAGCGTCGAAGTGTGGGAGCGGTGGTGGGTCGTAGGTGCGTTGTTGGAGACGTAGGTGATGCTTTTCGGGAGAGGTTAAGTCGGTGGTGGTGGTAGTGGTGGAGTGTTGATTTGCAACAGGGCGCCTAGCATAGAAGTTCTGATCTACTCCATTGATACCGGTCTCCATAGTGCCTGAACATTGGTCAGGCTGACACCTTGCCGGGTTGGTAGGTTGATCTCTGTCGCGTTGAGTAGGTACAGTAGGGAAGGTACGTGGCGTAGTAACAGAACAGCAGGCGGCCAGGAGGGAGGGCAGGAGTCAGGGTGGGTGGGTTGGCTGCGGTTGAGGAATGATCTTTGATTCGCAAGCGGCCGTTTGAGGAATTGACGTGGTGGTCCTTGGTGGCTGCTACAGTATGCGTCTGGGGTAGGAGCGGGAATTGATAGGGTGAGGGGAGCCGGAGTTCTGGTTCTGGCGCAGGTCTGGGTGTGCAGTCGGTCTGCAGTCTATACCCAGGTCGGCCTGCAGCTTCAAGATTGGAGGTCGTGGAACTGGTCTGGTCGTCGTGAAAGAGTTCAGTGGTGTGGAGTGGGGGGATGGGAGTGGGAGTGGGAGTGGGAGTGGGAGTGGGAGTGGATAGAGTTTGGCAGGATGGGACTAGGTATAGGGATGCATTTGATGGCAGCGTACGAAGTATAGTAATCGTCGATACAAGGGTTGATGGAATTGACCACCTTGTACAGAGAGTACCAAATAGGGCATGTATCTGATGTTGTGTTCCTTATTAGATAATAACACATAAATTCACGACAAAGAAGCTACCCTACCCTACCCTACTCCATCAATCAATTGAAAGAGTTCTCCACAGTCGTACTGTATGCTGCTCTTGGGTTCTTGGCACTTGCTGACCAGTAAAGCCAGTGGACCTAGAACCCGTTCCCCCCGTCGCGTCCATATTTAGCCGTCCGTAGGGCAACTAGTGCCTCGCAAATCTTGAAATCTACTACTGTACAGTACAGTACCGCACACCTCATACTATAGATACAGTAGTACACTTTATAACCACTTCACCTCGGACAAGAGCATTACCTTTATCACAATATTGATCTTATTGCTCTGGCTCGCGAACTGGGGAGGCGAGAATCATGCTCAATACCGCATGGCTTGTATGGATGATCTACCTTAGCTATTCGTTTGCAGTTACGGTGAATAAAGACGTGCACCAGGGGGGCTAGTAAAGATCATGCCAGCCCAGCCTGCCTAGGTATCGAGTGTCGCGCGCTTCTCGTCTCCTTTTCCTTTTGACGCGTTGGAATTGACTTGGACTCGGACTCGGACCCCCACGTCAGGCCATCCAATGCTACTACTGTCTTTGTTTGCCATTCACTACTGTATCACAGCACTGCGACTAGGTTAAGTTTGATACGCACCAGACACCAGCTATTGAGGCTGGAATTGAAGAGCAGTTGGCTTGGGAACCCCGAATCGCGTCTAATAACAAGGATTTCGGTTACGGATCTTCCAGATACAACTCAGCATTGCAAATTATTTGTCGAGCGCATTTAGACCTTTCAACAGGCAGACAAGTACGGAAATCCTCCTTATAGATAACTTCAGTCGAACGGTGACTGCAGGAACCACCTTTCAGAAAGGCCAACTACATATAAGTGCTGGGATCTCAAACGACGTCTTCATTAAAAAAAGGCCAGGTACGAAGTCAAAAGCAACGAGAATGGTGGTGAATACGGTAGATCACACCACTGTAATCACGCTTGAAAGTTAAAGAAATAGTACCTGGGTACCTACTCGTATGCCTACAACCTCAGCTCTGGTCTGAGAGTCCAAACGTCCAAACCCCTCATCCTACTCCCTACTCGCCCGCCATGACAGGAAAAAGAAAACGGACGCGCCACAGTGCTTCTGACAACGACCAGAAGCGCCAAAAGATCTCAAAGCCACCCCCAGCCAGCGGAAACAGCAAAGACCCTACCATCAAACAAACCTTGCTCTCCCAATATTACCCCCAAGTCCTCACCCTTCGCGAATATCTCTTCCAGCGGCTCCCAAACACGTCCAAAATCCGGAGAAAAAAGATACTATCAGTTGGACGCAACCCATCAGAAGAGGGTTTATCTGCGTTCCTCGACAGTACCTTGGTTGGCGTGTCTGTATGTACCGAGGTATCACAGGAGGAGCGATGGCACCAATGGACTACTTTCTCACAGAGAGCTGATGAGTCTGCATCGACATTCATTAATCTGAGCTCGCCGGGGGTCTTTTCACAGTCGGAAGTACGCGTCATTCTTTCACTCGTAGCAATCAGGTACTAACCGCGTCCAGATTGTTGACTTTGCCATCTGGTTGCTCTTCTCCAAGAAATATGCGTCAATTGGACGTGTGCAACATCTGTTATGTCAAGGTTTTCAGAAAGATGTCAGTTCACGTGCCATGAGGCAGGAACAGAATCATATCTCTACCATACCAGGAGTGCAATCCGTGTATCCAAATATACACGTGACGTCTATGAAATCTAGACCCTGGCCACAGGTCTTGTTGCTGATGGGTAAAGAGGGCGAGAGAGCAATGATTGATCTGATTCTTGAGTGTGGGATATTTCTGGAGGTTGGGAATGGACGTGGGGTATATCATCAATTGTGTGGTTAGTTTGACATCATTCAACCCTTAGCAATGGCCAGTAAAACTAACGAGCAATAGGACTTCCACTGGGTGAACTACAGACGTTATCAGCCGAGCAAACACCTGCAAAGGCTCCTGTACTCAGATTTAAGCAGATTAAAGTGGTGAATCATAGTCCCTCAGCCATAACTCTAGTACGAAACCGTATATTCTATGCTCGAGCTGCTCTCAACGCCAAAGGAGACGTCCGATTCGGGCTTCGACACATTCGTAAGCTTGCGCCCATCCTCCTCCACATTTTCTAATTGTCCCAGATGTACTCAACCGCTATCCACTCGGACCCGCTACCTCTGATGCACCAAGTTCGACTGAACAGAGCACCATCCACGTGATGATGTACCTATTCCCGAGACAATTCGGCCTGCATAACGTATTTTCCAGTGAAGTGGATTCCAAAAAGACAGTTCAGCCTTTCATGGACTATACGCTTCGAGAGGATGAGATAAACGAGAAGTACCCGCCAGCCACACCACCCAAGATTCCAAAAAGATTACGTGGGAAGGCAGCGCAGTTGGTGCGGAAGTTGCAAGTTCTACATAACAGATGTTCATACAAAGAGCTGATTGATTACTATTGCCCTGTAAGTTTGTTAGCCAACTCGTATTTCAAGCTGACTCTTTAGGTGGTTGATGGAGTGCCTCGATTTCCCATTCCAAAGTCTCAGCCTGAGCCAAGCAACGAGTCATCAATACAGCTGAAATCTCAAATGACTCCTAGCACCATTAGCACTATGGTGAGCACTTTGAAGTCCAAAGAAACGGCTCCCCGGAAACCGTCCATGATGAATTACGCGACCCCTGAGCCAATGGTCTCTGCTTTCTGCCGTGCAGTTCTTCTGAAGCTCGTTCCTAAAGAATTTTGGGGCACTGGAGACGTACAGACTCACAATGAAAAGACTTTCCTTAAAAACGTTGATCGTTTCATCGGGCTTCGAAGATTTGAAAGCTTGACCCTTCACGATGTATCCCAGGGACTACAAGTGAGTTTCGCACCCTTCCATCTCAAACTCTTCTAATCGTATTCCAGATCTCCGATATCGAATGGCTACAACCTCCAAATACCGCCGGCACCAAAATGTCACAATCAGATCTGAAGAAACGCCTCGAGATCTTCCACGACTTCATCTACTACATCTTCGATTCTCTCCTTATTCCCCTCCTGCGCGCCAATTTCCACATCACCGAATCCGGCATCCACAAATATCGACTTTTTTACTTCCGCCACGACGTATGGCGGTCTCTAGCTGAGCCGGCAATAGCAGCCCTCAAGCTGAACATGTTTGAGGAAGTAAAGCTTGAGCAGGCGAGAAAATTGCTGGACTCGAGAACGCTTGGCTTCAGTCAGGTGAGGTTACTGCCCAAGGAAACTGGGGTTCGGCCGATCATGAATCTGAAGCGGAGGACGATCAAGAAGAGTTGGAAGAATACGCTTGGGCCGAGCATAAATTCTGTTCTTGCGCCAGTGTACAACATCTTCAGCTATGAAAAGGTACTTACTCCATCCTCTCACCTGGACATACTGACGCATACCAGACCACAAACCCCACCCGTCTCGGCTCAACCCTCTGGTCAGTCGGCGACCTCTACACCAAACTCAAAGCCTTCAAGTCCACTCTCACACCCTCCTCTCCACCCCTCTACTTCGCCAAAGTCGACGTACAGGCAGCATTCGACACCATCCCGCAATCCGCCATCCTATCCCTAATGCGCACCCTGCCCACCGAATCCGAATACCTAATCTCCAAACACGCCGAATTCAAAGCCCCGTTTTCAGCCTCCTCAAAACCAACCCGCAAATTTCCCGCCTTAGCACACCCTCTCGACGACTGCCAATCCTTCGCCGAAATCCTCTCGTCAGACCTAGCTGTAGGGAGGAAAAACACCGTATTCGTCCCAAACATCGTCCCGCAAGTCCGAGACACAGACGCGCTGTTGAGTCTACTGGAAGAGCACGTCCAGAGGAACATCGTCAAGATAGGCAAGAAGTTCTTCCGCCAAGCAGCTGGTATACCTCAAGGTTCCGTCCTCTCTTCTCTGCTCTGCAATTACTTCTACGCCGATCTGGAAGATACACACCTCTCCTTCCTCCAAAACGTCGACAGTGGAGATAATTTGTTGATGCGACTCACGGATGATTTTCTGCTCGTTACCACGAATCGCTCGCATGCCAAACAATTCCTGCAGATAATGCATGACGGCGTCCCCGCCTATGGCGTAAAGGTCAATCCGGATAAAACGCTGGTGAATTTCGAAGTCACTGTTAATGAGAAGAAAATCAAACGGCTGGTTGGGACGAATAGTTTCCCTTATTGTGGGAGTTTTGTGGATACAAAGACGTTGGATATTACGAAAGATCGCGAGAGAAGAAAGGATGTTTGTAAGTTATCTCCCCTCCTCCCCTCACGAAGCGAGAAAGAGCTGTTCTGTTCACTAACAACGTAATTCAAATACAGCGATTGCAGATTCAATGACGGTGGAATTCTCCAAAATCCCAGGAAAGACTTTTCACAGAAAGATTTTAAGTAAGTTGGTTGTTTTCTTTTCGTTTTCCTTTCGTTTTCTTTGCCCATTCCGTCCTGTCGGGTCGCTCAAGAGAAGTGAGATATTTTCTCGCTTCGTGCCCTGCATGCGGCCCAAACACCGACCGCCCGCGTTTTTTTGAATGTCAGAATGCGTGTACGAGCAGGTTATATGTTGGAACAGGAATAGAGCTGTTACATACGACCATAGACTGAGGGGAATTGGGCATCCCGTCCGCTCTGCCATACACAAGCCTCAGATCGGCAGATTAGTAGTTGGGTGGGTGACCACCAGCGAATACCTGCTGTTGTATGTTTTTTTGGTTTTTTTGGACTTTGGAGCTTCGACCTCTTCGTCCTATGCCCTTGCCTCTCTTTTCTTTCTTTGTTATTCAACATGTTATTTCTTATTTTGCTGGTTTCGGAATCACAGTCTCCGTCTTTTTATTTTCATCAGCTAGTTATTGTCAGGCGGAAACCCAACTTTTTGGTATGGGACATCATGGACCAAAAAGCTGGCCTTTGCCTGGCAATTATGTAGAATGGTTGAGTGCAGTACTGACGAGAAAAACATCTAGATACGTTTAAAATCCAAGCCCACGCCATGTTCCTCGACACATCCTACAACGCCCTACCCACCGTGCTCCGCAACATCCACAGCGCGTTCGTGGAAACCGCCACGAAGACATGGACGTATATCCGTCTGCTGCCTGCTGGCAAAAGGCCCAGAACCGCATTGCTGAAAAGTAAATCATTAATTAATTAACTCTTCTTCTTCTCCCCTCTCCCCTCCCGTTCTCTTTTCTTGATTAATTACAGTTTTTGTGGCAAGCAACTAATTTTGACACGCAATAACAGAGACGATACTCGATACAATAAACCTAGCTTTCGTGTTGATGAAAAGTAAGGGGAAGAACGGGAGGAGGAATCTGGGGTATACGTGTAAGGTTAGCAAGGTTATGGTTGAATGGTACCTCCCCTTTTCCTCTTGAGAAAAATAAAGCTGAGAAGCGGAAACAAGGCTCGCGATGCATGCTTTTGGGAAGGTGCTGAGGAAACGACAGAGTGGGTATGGGGAGGT
>QGMI01000720.1:0-20787 GCA_007821535.1 Lachnellula occidentalis | reverse complement strand
CCAGTCCCCATCGACACCACCCGGGTCCCAACCTCAAACTGCACCGCCTCAATGCAAAACCTATCCTCCACCACCCCTACGAATACTTGCAACATGTCTTCCCCGATCACAATCCAGCACATCTCCTCCCCCATCCCCGGCTCCGTCACCAAGCACCGCGTCACCTACCAAGGAGCACCCGTCTCCTGCTTCCCTCAAGCACCCATCATACCGTTATCACAAGCACAGATGAAGATGAAGCCTCTACCCCCAATATCTCCCAGTGCGCTGCATGGCAACGTGCAGATTGGGCTTGGCATCGATGAAAATGATCTACAGAAGAGTATGAGTAAGCGGAAGAGAGCTTTTAGTGCGTTGTTCAAGAAGGGGAGGAAGGCTACTGCGTGAATGAACAAATACAGTCTGATTATTATAAAACGAACGAAATGGAAGGCGCATCATGGCTTCATCCGAGCCGATTTTCTTTTGTCATCATGATGCATTTACAGGACGAGGGTACAGGATTAGGAGTTCAGTGGGAGGGAAGGAGGGTAATGTACATTACGAGCCTATGACTACCGGCATGGACTAGGCGTTTTGCATCGATCAGGAAACATGTATGCACATATGATACTACACGCTCTTTAATTTCATTTCACTTTCTTTACTCTCTGTTATCTTTTTTGGATCCTCTATCGCATACTCCAGTCAAAGGGTCACGCGTTGTATCATGGTGGGAGAATGAGACGAGTATCGGGAGCAAGGGGTACCTATCGTGGGAACATGACAGGACATTCCAATAAGCTTCACGAGTTTCAGTCTGTAGGTAGGCTTCGTGATGTGGTGGTGAGAAATGGAAGGGAAGTCATGCAGTATATTTAGCGAGAAGGAGGGCCCTTGAAATTAAGGGGGGGTTAGGATGGCACATGACGCAACGCCATTTTGAAATATCGAAAATACATTGTTCTCTTAAACTGAATATAAACAATTTTACCCCGCTTCCCAACCTCTATATCCTAAGTTTTTTCCCTTCCGTCGAACACAGACACTTCATCGGACTACCATTTACACCCATGCACGCCGCGCATTTCCCAGTCGATGCGCTACACCCATCCACACTATCCGCACCGCAGAAATTGCCGCAGTCTTTCCAGGTCACACAGGTGGGATCTGGAGTTGGCGTCGGCTCGGTTGTGCTTGTGGTGCTTGTGCTTGTGCTTGTGGGGGGAATGGTCGAGATGGTTTTGGAGCCGCATGCGACGATGCCGGTGCCGCCGGAGTTGGTGGTTGTTTGGATGCCGACCATGGACTCGCCGCATGTGCAGTAGGTGTCGAGTGTAGGGGTGGCGGCGAGGGTGTTGGTCATTCTGCGGGATGTTAGATGATTGAAGGGGATTTCTTGGGAGGGGGGACTTACGAGGTTACTACACAAGATGGGTTGAGGGATGTTGAGTGCGATGTCAGGCTGATTGTTTGAGTTGGTAGGGTTGAGAAGGCGCAGTAGCTTGTTGTTGAGCCGCTGATGGTTGAGTATGGTCCGCGACCACCACAGAAGCACCATGATGATGGCGAATTGTTAAATCCCATTTTTGAGTTGTTCCCTTCCGAGCATATAGGTGGAGTGGTGATTGTTGAGGAAGCTGATGAAGATGTGGTATGAGCAGAGTTTTGAGATGCCGAGGTAGACGTGATATGAGAAGAGCTTTGAGATGCCGTCGAAGACGTGCTATCAGTAGAACTTTTTGATGCTGACGAAGACGCGCTATCAGTAGAACTTTTAGATGCCGGCGAAGACGCGCTATGAGTAGAACTTTGAGACGCCGGCGAAGATGTGCTATGAGCAGAACTTTGAGATGCCGACGAAGATGCGATATGAGAAGAACTCAGAGATGCCGAGCTCTTGCTGGAAGTGTGGCTAGCTGAGCCGGTTGGGTACAAAGTGAGGTTCCCAGCATAGGTAGGGTAGTCTTGTCCTGGTGCATCTACCCAGTCCGAAGCATCTATTGCCTCATCGGGTCCTTCTACAAATTTCGAGCAAGCTGGTGCAGATCCTGTAGTTGTTGTAGTGAATGCAGTCTGGCTACATCCGCTGACAACTGACGTGGTTTTGTAACAGCTTTGGCTAGATCCAGAAATGCTTGGCTGGCATGATACAAATAAATCAGTCACTGTACGTGGGGTACACCTAGAGGAAGATGAAGATGAAGATGGCTTAGACGTAGTCTGTGTTGTTGAATCTTGAGAGGATGTTGAGGTTTGCTTGGCCGTGGTGTCCGTCTTGGTTGGACCTTCAGAGGAACTTGGATCCGGTGTGGGGTTTCCATCATTTCCTACCGTGACGGTAGGGAAGTTAGGGACTGGTGGGGGAACAGGCGGTGGGTAGATTCCAGGGAGAGTTGGCAGACCCCATGCTATGACAGCCCCTCCTCCGCAGAACCAACAATGCCAAAACACTGGAACCACTGTATGGTGGCCGCTGGAGTCTGTAGTTGATACATGCGTATTAATGGTGACTCCGGGGACTGTGGTAGTTGAAGAGGCTGTGATTGTGATAGGTGTGGTGATTATTGCAAGTGGTGCCGTTGTACTAGACGGGGACGAGCCTGACTCTTGGGATTTTGTCTGGGACGAAGTCGTTGAATGCGAATCTGTCGAATCTGTCTGGGCTGAGAGACTAGAGGTTGAAGAGAGTGAGATTGACTGTGATTGTGTTTGCGACTCTGACTGAGTCGAGAGATCGGAGGCTGAAGAGGACGAATTTGCTGATGATTGTGTGTGAGATGAAGCCGGTAGATGTGACTGAGATGAGGTTGATGGATGTGTCTGCGATGAAGCCGAGGATTTAGATATCGAAGAGGACAAACTCGACTGTGAATGTGTCTGAGGTGAAGTCGATGATTGTATCTGAGATAAAGTCGACGACTTTAAATGCGTCGGAGACAGAGAACTTGATGTAGAAGAGTGACTTGATCCCGACGACGTTGAATATGTGGCCACTGTAGAATTTGAAGTTGAATTCCGAGATTCGCGTGGGAGTAATAATCCGTTTACATCTTGGACTGTTGCTAGAGAATACGATGCCAAAGGAAGCAATAGAAGGATCCGGCCATACGTCTTCATTATGCCTGTAAACTGCAACAGTGTCTTTCAAATAGGGGAGAGTAGTGAAAGAAAACAAGAACTTGAGGGACGACACGATTTAACTTCAAAGAGTGTTGGCTGGACTACAAAGTCGAAGCAGCATACTTGAGTACTGCTGGGTAGTGACGATGTACTTACGTGAAGGAGCCCCAGGAGGAAGTGCATTTCCTTGAACCTTGCAGTACTTGCCTGTACAAAGTATTACTAAATTTAAGGGGTCATCTCCGCAATTTGCCCATCCCACTATAAACCCACTACTTAGCGTAGATTGATAGAATCCCACAGGTTTGACAAGCTCTTTACCCTAGTATATAAGTGGAAATGAAAATCTTGATTTCTTAAAATTGGACCTATAAGTTTGGTCCTTTAAGAGCCTATGATTGTAAAATCTAGGGTCTTTGAGTATAGTAGCGCGAAATGGGTATATTTATAGAGTAAGAATGCCATAAAAATACCGGGCCGGGGCCTTTAGACTTAAAATAGGCGAATATGTTATAGTTAGATGAAACTGAGGATGCGGCGCAAACTTGATGGTAACGGGTCCTTAGCGCAGAAACTTAAAAAGTTAAAAAGGTACTTGCGTGGGTTCTGCCCGCTTTAGGAACAGTTTACGGGGCAAACCATGTGCCACGCCGCACGCCGCACGCCGCAGGCGTACCTAAGACCCACTCTAGAGCCTAATTTAGCCTGGGTTTGCGAGCTGGATACTCGGTCCTCGGTATCCCTTACCCCTACAACAACCACCCCACCAAGATATGACGACCTGCACTCCTAAATATAGGAATCAAAGTACTACCCCAGTTATATCTTCAGCTCGCTATATGTCTCTTTATTAGAAATTACAGCTCCGCCTTCCATTATCCATCCTTTCATCAAAGCCATGCCCGAAGCGCCCCCAAGTACGCGGTGAGAGACTATCATCCGCTGATCTCCCATATAAAACTTTCCTAATGCGTATACCAGTTCCCCATCCTTCGACGAGGGAGACCCATCGGCTTGGAAGGAGCTCCTCGACCAGCAGGACAAGCAGCTTGTGAGAGCTGCCATTCGCAATGCCTCAACCGTTGGTATTGAAATCCTCCTGAAAACAACATCCACATTTCCTGCCATCGAAGAAATCGTGCTGGAAGAAGCTGCCCGCGCCGGGAAAGCAGACGTCGTGCGCTCCGTCCTCCAGCAAAACCCTCACATGATCCTCAGTGAGGACGTACGCTATTATGCAGTCATCGGCGGCGTTCCAGTCTGGAGGGAACTCATCGCCTTTGACCCTGATTGTGTCAACGTTGAGATTGGCCACCATGGTGATGCGGTCGGTTTAGCTGCGGGAAGGAACAAGGCGGGGTTGTTAGCCTTTCTCCTAGATGAAACGAAAGTGAACATCGAAAATAGCAATTACGCTGGACAACCTATTTTGCCCTTCGCAATAAGCCACAAGAGGAGTCAAGAAGTTGTGGACCTGCTTATTGGACATGGTGCAAGGATGAAGGATGAGGTGGATTCTTAAATCTAGACCCACGTAGGATTTAAGTTTAGCTCGCGCTAATAATTGTTTCAAGTTCCCTACTACCGTCGTATATCGTACAGTATATCCTGGTTTTATCTCCACGGCCACGCAGGTGAAATTCCATCTCGTAATTCTTGGGGCGTTGGGCAGGCCTTGTGGATCTGAAGGATGCTGTAATCTTCGCTAATATCCCACCGCTTCTAGGATTCCGGAAGTGAGCTCGGGAGATCCACTCATGCACTTACTGGCTTTGGGTCAAGGCCAGGAACCATTGCTAGGCAAGTGTTTAACTGCCTTCTCCTGCAACTCTTATGTTCTCTCTGACTCTTTTGCACCTCTATTTACACTTCTTCAATTGCTTGATTTTCAAATTCGCAGCCCGTCTCCTTAAACTGCTTCGGCAGTCCAAACTCTTTCGTTATGCATTGCATTCAGTTGAACAAGTCGACGATCTCGTCCTTGTTTACTTTTGGTCTCGTCACATACCTTCTCGGACTTCAGTCTTTACTCGCATACGCATTCCCTCTCACGGGTTCCCTCGACAGCCTCCCAGAACGCGCTCGGGACGTCTCAGACCTCATCGATGCGCTGAACATCACATCCGATTCACCAGCCGTTCAAAAACGCGAGACGATCACTTCTGCCTATGCCATTCCTGGAGTTGACGCATGTGTCAAGCAGGTGCAGGCCAAGGGCTTGGTGGCAAAGCTACCCTCGGTCTATTACACTGGCTACCCGCTGCAGTTAACGGCTGCCAAACAATGGGCATCGTGTTATTTCGGGGAAACACAAAGTCCAGTGGAGTCGGATTACAAATTTGCCGCTTGGAGGCGCATAGTCGACAATAAATGGTCCGCGGATGTATCGTTCAACATTGGCGAGGAAATGCTGGAAACCGAACCCGAGTTCCCTGATGACTTGCAAAAGCAATTCAAAGACCAGTTCTTGAAGGAGATTTCTCAAGCTTATGCAGAAGAGTCTGTAGGCGAAGTGTACCTTGTTGTGAAAGATAGCGTCGCGTCGGACGATGTTTCTTGGGATGTTACCAAGGCTTGGGGAGGTAAGAAAAATAAACTGTTGTGTATTGATGGTTGCTAACGAACATCAGGATGGGAATATCCTGCTCTAACGAGAAACACAAAGGTGACCAAGATATTGAGGGTTGATCCGGACACGGGAGATAAACCGCGAGTTATTTGGACGCAGGGGACAGACGCAAAGTCAAGCCAGGAGCCGAAAGGCGTGCGGGGCCCTACCACCCCTTCTTTCGAATCGAGTTAAAATATATTCCAAAATCATATAATTGAAGCTTTGGAGTGAAACACTGATTGATCAAACCATATCATGTGATATATTGCCGTTGACCTTTCTACTCCATTTTATTCCAATGCAAGTCAAACAGGTACCAGTTGAGTGCTACATGTGATATCTACCCAAAGAATTTTCACAGACACTACTTACCCGACTTGGCCTCAGGTCTTGCAAATAGAGGACGAAAATTACAAATCGGGGTGAAAAATGGATGGGTCTTCGCAAAGCAAGTCCCCAAGGCAAGAGAATAGCTGGGTTTTTAGCGAAGGCCGTTGCAATTTAGGGGCCACCCTACTAAAGGAGCAGCCCTAAATCGGAAGAGCAAAGCCCAAACACAATGATTCCAGCCAAATGCACAAGATGGAAGACTTCAATGCAACATGATGTGTGTACAGGCAGAGAATACGCAATCGCTGACGAAGGAATATCAAAAGAGCTCATTGTATACCTAGTCATACACCAAGCGCATCGCGATGAGGGGTTTTGCTTTCATCCATCCCTTTCACGTACGAATTATGTATACTGTAGCTCGCAGCGCTACAGCATAAGACCATGAGGCAGCTTAGGAGCGCCTATTTATTCCGACGTATTCCTGGAGCCAAGCTCACGGCTGAAGCGATTAACCCTACAAGAAATATCGACCTCTAAGTTCAGCACTATTTGCTGAACACGACATTCCTGAAATACTAGAGGCGCAGTTGTTTATGACTTGCAATTGATTCATAAGTTGAACTTTCATGTTCATTTAGATCGGAAGTCAACCACAAAACAAAGCAGACAGATTATGCTGACGCGGACGCAGACGACGACGACGCATACCACTCTACAATACTGGAGAGATTATGCAGTAACACGCAATTGAGCATGCAGATATAGAGATATAACCAACCGACGCTGAAGAAAAGGATAGCTTTGGGCGCAGATAGCTTACCTTGGTCAGAAAGTGCCTGGGTTCTCACCGCGTCTGAAAAAAGAACCTCTCTTGATAAATCCAGGGATCCATGAGTCACCTTGCACCCTACATGCTGCCGCCTACGCATCTCGCATGAACTCGACTCATCACAAGGCCAAAGAGAACCTGCCGGGATTGAAAAGGCATGGAAGCAATTACACCACGTGATTCAGCACCACTGTCCATTGCGTGGGGGTTGATATACAACAAAGAGCAAACATGCAAGTAAGCAAGTAAGCGCGAAGATGATTGGCGTGTCCTCGAGCCGCTTGGTTGCAATCTGACTTATCTGATGACCTTGGATCTTCAGTAATCGTCTATTGAAGGAAGGTCGTCCAACTGTGCGGGTGCACAGCATGGATTCACGAAAAGGTGGAAATATGGTTGCTTGTTTAGAGCGGAAATATGGAAAGAACGGGAATATTTCCCATAAGGAAGATGTCCCTGCAGGCCGTTGGTCAAATCACAGCCCACCGACAAAACCCCATGCGGAAGCACACAACAGCGACTGCAACAGGGGACAGTGGTTTCAATGCAGCCTGAATATCCAAACCCCTGCAGAATGATTGATGGCCCAGCCGGACAGGATTCTTCAGCGGATGGTCATTCGCGTAACCCTGGTTGCATACAAAATTGCTACTCTAACGTCGCCGATGCTTTTAAACAAACTCCGGTAAACTCTCAATTGGGTAGCAGCTTCTGCAAGTGTTTTGTGTTTTGGGAATTGGCTTTAAGAGATCAGGGGAAGTAAATTGGGAAACGACCAGCGTCTTGAATCATCAAGCATACTCGCATGTGAACATGAAGTGAATCCTGAAGGCGATGAGGGGCCGAAATTTAGGACTAATGAATGCTCAAAACTGACTGCTCTTAAAACTCCATCCAGGCGTGTGCGCGAGCACTAATCTATATTTCTTTGTTGAGCAAATCCTTCAAATACGCTGAAATCGAAAGAAAGAAAAACGACTTAAGATCTTCCAAGCGTCGCCCTCCCCAAATAAAAAAAAGCAGGCGCGCTCTTGGCTCTGTGAATAACTGTCGGTCTGTAAAAAGATTCGAGAGATGGCCTGATGTCAGGGGAACTGTATTGTTTCGTAGAAGCTGGAATAGAAGCACTGCCAGTCTGGGTAGCTATAAAGGCTCCTGGGGGCTTGTTTGCTGCGTCCTTTTCCCAGAAGTACAAGACCTTTTCTTCCCATTGGCGGAAATCCAGCATGGTTGCAATCTGTAAAAGGATTTGGGCGAGAAGATCAATCTCCAAAGGAGAGGTTTGAAGCTTGTAGAGAAGCCATCGATTGATCCGGTCGTTTTTATTATCCTCGTCAAACTCAGTGATCAGGAACGTGAGATTGGCTTTATCCTCAACTGACGTTGGAAAAAGCTTAGGGAACATACTATGATCGTGTTCGTTTCCTAGCCCGTGAACGTCTCGTACCGTAGTCTCCTCTGCTGTATCATGATTACTGCTGCCACCCTCCCTGCTACTACCTTCAAAGCTTCCGAAGCTACTTTCTCCAATATCGATGCCTTCCTCTAAGCACTGGGCCTTCAACTTTTCAAGGTCTTTTCTGATCTCCGTCATTTCATCCCACAGAGCAGCTTCCCGTGCTGAGAGGCTATCCAAGTAGCTTTTCGAATCCTCATCGAAAATAAGACCAAGTCTTGTCCGTGTCTCTTGCTTTGAGAGAAGACTTTGTCGTTCCTGAAGTGTATTTTCGTAACTCTCTGTGGCAAGATCCAAATCGCCTAGCCGCGAGAGGTATTTGGCATGGAGAGGATGAAAGTCCTCACTAGCTTCCGAAGATAGGCCCAGGAATGACTGTGATGTTGGTGGTGGGGTCTTGAGAATGGGTGATATAGTCGTATCAACCCCATCTCGGTGAACAATTGTCGACCTGTACAAGCGGCCCTCCATGCTGTCAAGCTCGAATTCTGTTTGGTCCATTAATTCTTGCAGAAGAATGTACTCATACTCGGAAGGTCCATAGTCATCTCGAGCTGCTTGCATTGCGGCATAGTACTCCTGGACATCAGACACCGGCAAATTCACAGATGCTGTTGATGGAGACGACAAAGGAGAAGCCCGCTCCCTAATAAACTTCATAAATGCTTCTTCCGCCGAGTTCCTAGCTGACGCTTTCTCATTGAGCTGTGCCCGCTTTGCGCGCATCTTCGCCCGAAGTCTGAAGACATCTATACGCAACGAACGCATTCTTGTTCTATCTTCTGCCATCCGAGCGGGATCAAGCTCAATCAATTCATCTTGGGCAAGAAACCTCTCCATGGGACCCAAATGAAGGGCTGGCGTTTGCTGCGAGTATTCTTCACGAGCGTGAATTGATCTGATGTGGCTTCTTGGAGACGAAGCTCGATGGGGCTCGGACGCGTCGGCTGTTGACGCGCTTTGTTCGCTGGCGTGCATTGTCTCGGCTGTTGGGAGGGCATCGAGCGAGGGCAATTGAACATCATCGACAAGAGTTTGGCAAGACGCCATATACAGGTCAGCATCCGTTTGTTTTGGGCTCGGAGGTGCCGGTGGTTTACTGTTCACAGGGGTACCATCCAGCGATGTTCTGTCACCCGTGTTTGATGTGACGGAGGAATGCCAAGTGGCATTGCTGCTGCTCTTCTCGGAGCTGACCCAGACGCCAGAATTGTGCCGTTTTGTATCCTCATCTGATGTCCCGCTCTCTCTACTGCTCCATAGGAGGCTCTGTTGTTGACCTTGTTCCCAGCCTCGTTGCACAAATCCCTCTCTGTCTTTTCGTTGAGGTTGCCCAGCGCGAATCATCAGCTGCAGGAGTCCGCTCTCAGCTTCCGTGGACGAGTCGAAGCCTGCCATGTGGACATAATGCTGCGTGTTTGTGATGGCGAGAGGCGATCAACAAGATGTGGTATATTGAGTCAATAATTGCATGGGGGTGAGAGTGGCTACATCGTTGAGATAGTATAAGCCTGTGCGAAGAGTGTCCTTTAAGGAATCAAGGAGTTAAGGAAGTGCATATCCACGTTCCTGCACAGGTGGTGCCCCCTCGCTAGTCCGCCCTGCGGTTTCTTTCTTTCTTCAACTCCTGTTACCGAGGGAGGTTTGGAATAGCGCCACAATCTCACCTCATCTTGAACACCCACGCGGGATGAATTGAGCAGGTGACGGCCTTGATGCATTCCCCGCAATACTTTTCAGACGGTGCGCATCATTTCAGATAAGAGATCCCTGACTTTCCACTGTATCCGTCTGCAGCCGCTCTGTTGCAGTA
Organism: Lachnellula occidentalis; assembly: GCA_007821535.1. NCBI lineage: Eukaryota > Fungi > Ascomycota > Leotiomycetes > Helotiales > Lachnaceae > Lachnellula > Lachnellula occidentalis. The sequence continues at coordinate 10,643 of QGMI01000720.1, read as the reverse complement.
GTCCTGCCGTGCCAATAGCCAATGGACGTCCTTTCATAACGCCGGGTCAACTAATAACCGGGAATGGATATATGGGTGTACAGTTGCTTCTACAACATGTCTGCGTGATGTGCTACAATTAGTCAAGTGGAAACTATGCGGCTCTTACCCGACTTCTATTTGATCGCGCCTATAAAGTGGCCACATTCGATAGCATGCATCTCTTGCAAATGGTCCACGGACCTCGTGAATTGGCCCGGTAAAGATGTCTTCTCGGTCTGCGAAAAAGCGACCTAGCGACAAATCTACTTCATGGTCTGAATGGACGTGGGACCCTACGCAGGCGAAATATTATCAAGCAAGACGCAACGCTAAAGGCGAATGTGAGCAAATTCTCATCAGTTTTGTCCAAGACAGCTTTCCCTAGAAGGTATAAAGGCTTATGAGTAAAACCAGGGGAGTATTACTGGGATGACACACAGGCGCAATCGTCGGCGAAGGAGACTCCAAGAACAATATCAGAGGGGTCTGCTGAGGAAACGAACCTCCAAAACTCCGTCAATGCCGGGTTCAATTATGGCGTTGACAATTTAACGGAAGATGTCGCGAACACCAGCTTGACGACTGGTAGTAAAGATTCTTCGAACTATATTACCTCGAGTTCCTCCATCAGATCACAACCAATTCAGATAACACCTAAATATACGGCTTCCGATGGTGGGATGCACCCGTCCACGGCACGATCCGGTGCGTACATGGGCAATAAAGAAGGCGGGCCGGGTAGTTTCATGTAGCGTGTTTGCTGACTCTGGCAGGCTATTTTGCAAACTCGGCAGACACGGACGCGGACCAAGGGCCTAATTCCTATGACAGTTACTCAGCCACTCCAACGATTGCACACCCACTAGGTGACTCGGGCCCTAGCAGTAAGTATACCTACCTGTACTCATTCACATCTTAACAATGTGTAGCAGGAAGATCAGTGGAACCCATGGATAGTGGTGTCATAACGCCAAATGATGTTCACCGAGTTATACATGGGACGAGAGGGGAAAAGGAAAAGCTTGACCCGAGTAAGTTTACTGAGTCTTATATAGGGAGCTCCCTAACTAATTCTTGAAAGAATTCAAAATTCACTCCTCCAAGTACTTTAAGCCAGGCGAAGTGAGTCTTCAATTTCTGATGCTTTATCAGTATACTCACAATCAATACGTATAGGTTTTCAAGGTTCTCTGGTGTGAACCCAGAGGCGGGAACTCCAACGCGACTGAGGTGACAGCAGTCGAACATGATGGAAAGGGTGGTTCGACAATGTACGGGGAGCAGCCATTCGCAAAAATACGACGTTTCGTGATTGTTGCTGCAGATCATGGTCATTGCCAATGCGTGTAAGTATCCCTCAATTCTCCCTAAAAGATATTTCTGACCCGACTCCCATATAGACCCATTTTGACATACCATAAGCAAGGCACCCTCAAAGGGGGTGCCAAAGTGGAAGAGCATGCAATAATCTATACTGGTGACCAAGCACCGGAACCAATGACCGGCGAGGAAGCTCTTAGCAACAGACCCATACAAGTGAATCCAAAAACCCACCGCGACAAGCTCGACAAGGCATCCCGCGTCAACTATGCCAAAATCTACACTGTCGAGCATAATGTCAAGGTTCAATTCATTGGCCGCATTGCAGAGTCAAGCCGATTCAGGTTCAATACCGACTTCGATGCGATGTGGGCTAGAAAGAGACTTATGAGTCCGTCTGATTATGACTGAAGTTTCGGAACAACTTCTATCCGTCAGCCTGGGATCAAGTCCTGGGTCTATGATGAGCGATTATTAGGTCGCTCCCATCAACACAAATACGTTAAGCCATTGCAGGACAAGGTAGGTTAAGTCGGATTTTTCTTTTGTTTTTATTTGGCTTTGGCTTCCCAAGCAACATCTTATGAATAAGCAACATATCCTGAATATGCGAGGTCTCTTAAGGGAATTGAAGTTGAAAAACATCTGCATGGCATCTGCAATAGCCATTTTCTTTTGCTCCTTTCTTCATTCACACCAGACAGCGAGCGACGGCTGAAATTGGAAACCTCGCGAGTCGAGTATATATGTCTGCAACCCTTTCATTGTTCGAAATAACGGCCCGTGGTTCTTTGCCGAGTACAACTAAATGTCTTCCAGAACACTCTTGTGTGTAGGTGGAACTTGAAATTCGTACCGAAAATCCCATCTGCTTTTCTTCTCGTGGACATCCACGAGGTCATTTTTGAAAATCAAGACTTAGGGGTAGTGAGTGAGACTGCGTAGCACCACCGTGCCATTCGGGTGAATTGTATTCCGCCTGATGAGTTGATAGTCCCAGATTATTTCCGAACGCCACCTTTGATATCTGGGTAGGTCACGTGTGACAATGAGAACTCCAGCTTGCAGTGTCACGCTTGGCCTCCCTCCCCATCTTCTGGCCTTGAAAAACTGTGCGGTCACTGCTGGGTCTATTGAAGTACACAGAGAATTGAGCGGGGAATCTACGAATCAATTACTAATATAGACATTGTGCTATTCATCCCAAACTCCCTTGCAAATGCTGCTCCCAATGAATGCAGCCTCTCTATATTCGTTCTATCCATACCTATGTATACCATCTCCATCATCTTACACGCTACTGATGTTTTTACAACAAATACAAAAGAAGAGGTAGATTACAAGTACCTCTTCTCCTCTTTCTGATCGTAAGACTGGATTCGGTCCCCGACTTGGAACTCGAACCAATTCGTGAAGCTGACACCGCACTCAGCGCCATTCTTCATTTCCATTACATCCTTCTTGACGTTCTTGAGAGACGCGAGGGAGCCTTCATTGTGTTGTTAGCAGAGTTTCCACCAGACTGGAATAGATTGGAAAGGATGAAACATACCATCATACACCTTCTCGCCCTTCCTCATCACCCTAACCTTAGCGTTCTTCCCAATCACCCCGTTCCTAACTTTACAACCAGCAACGCTCTTCTGCTGCCTTCCCTTGACGGTGATGGAGAATATCTGCGATATATCCGCCTCACCTAGCACTTTCTGGGTAATCAGCGGCGGCAAGTGCTTACTTAGCTCAGCCTTGACTTTTTCCACCAACCGATAGATGATGTTTTCGTTGATGATATTGACTTTGGCATGCTCCGCAGCACGAGAGATATGAGGTTCAACTTCTGTGTTGAAATTAACCACTTGACCCTTAGCAGCTGCTGCGTGCTCAATGTCAAACTCGGAGAGTTTTCCAACGCCAGAACGGAGAACATGTGGGTGGACTTCTTTGGTGCCGAGCGCGGCAATACTGTCCATGACTGCTTCAACGGAACCACTGACGTCGCCTTTCACAATGAAGTAGACTGGCTTAGGTCCACCAGCCTTTTGTTCAGGAATATCCAAAGCTTGACCTTGCTCTTCGGCCTCAGCCTCCGCTTTCTCGCGATCACGCTTTTCTTGCTCGACTTTGCGGTTCTCGTTAATGGCTTCCATATCCTCGGCCATTTTGTCACGTTCGTCTCTCTCGAGTCTGTAAGCGATCACGCTCTTGGCCTTTTGCTCGTCAACAGCCTGGAGAACCTCATCACCTGCAAGCGGCTGTTCACGCCATCCGTCAACCTCGACTGGGGTTCCAGGACCAGCTTCCTCGATCTCAACGCCAGCTTCGTTACGGAGACAACGGATTCGAGCCCACGTCTTGCCTGCCACGATGAAATCACCCAGACGCATTGTTCCTCTCCGGACGAGAACAGTGGCGACTTTGCCCATGGACTTGATACTTGCTTCGAGAACCCAGCCTTCAGCTTGACCGTCAGTCTCAGCTCGCATGTCGAGAACATCAGATAATGCAACTGCAGCTTCTTCCAGCTCATCCATGCCTTGACCAGTCTTGCCACTAACACAAACAACTTGTGTGTCTCCACCGAAATCTTCAACATCGACGCCATGACGAGCAAGATCTTGCTTGACCCGATCAATGTTTGCCTCCTCTTTATCAATCTTGTTGATGGCTACCATTATGGGCACGTTGGCTGCTTTTGCGTGCTTGATTGCTTCAATGGTCTGAGGCTTAACACTATCATCTGCTGCAACTACCAAAATCACAATATCTGTAACAACGGCACCTCGCTGACGCATGTTTAAGAATGCCGCATGACCAGGAGTATCTAAAAATGTGATGGTCTTGCCGGAGGGCATTGGTACGGAGAATGCTCCAATATGTTGCGTGATTCCTCCATGCTCGGTCGCGGCGACAGATGACTTTCGCAGGTAATCGAGGATAGTAGTCTTTCCATGATCGACGTGTCCCATGATTGTCACAATAGGAGGCCTTGGAGGCAGTATAGACGGATCTGCGGCCGGTTCTCTTGCTTTCAAGTCTTCCGAATCGCCATGATCAATAATCGGGTCGAAACCGTATTCCATCGCAATAAGGCCAGCGTTTTCTGAATTCAAGATGAAATCGTGATTTGTCTCCTCGAAGCCCAACTCCTGCAGTTTCCAGATAAAATCCTCAAGCCTAATATGTAGTGCAATTGCTAAATTTGAGACACTGATAAATTCCGGGAGCATGATTGGAATTGGCTTTTTTGCGGCCTTTTCGCGCTTCCGCTGCTTCTTTAGCTCCGCACGTTCTCGGGCTTCTTCCCGTGCGGCATCCTCGACTTCGTCTTCATTAACGAATCGCTCGCGGCGCTTAGCTTTATCTCGTTCTTTGCCCTTTGGAAGCTTGCTGTAGCTTGGTTGATCATCCGATGCAAATCGTGAGCTTATTTTCTTCCCCCGGCGTTCGCGGGCTGGACGTTCAGAATTTTCATCTTCAGGTTCGGCCTTTTTGCTCTCTTCTGCACTGGCTGCCTTGGGAGGTTGTTCGGCCTTTTCCCTTTCTTCAACCTTGGGAGCTTGTTCGACACCTGCCATTTTACCGAAAGGGCTCCAGGAAACGGTTGGTTCAGCATTCGTCAAGCCATCTGACTTACTTCTGTGATTTCGAGATTCCGTTTGCCATAGACTTTTTTCAGCAGCCTGCTGTGGTGAAACTTGAGCGCCCATACCGAATTCCGACCGTGATTGGTCCTCCTGCTGATACCGTGCCTGGCTGAACGTGGAATCCCGAGGGATAGCTGACCTGTTGCCCAGAGGTGTATAACGTCCCCACTTCGCCTGCTCTTCCCTTTGAGCTCGACCTTCCACAAATCTATCGACAGGCCTCGTTGCTTCTGGGGCATTGGCTTCTTCCCGACCAATTACTTTTGACTGTCGCTTCAAATGGGCCCAACCGGGCGAGTCTTCCGATGATTGATTTGACCTAGACGCAGGGGGAGGAGGGTCACCCATGACATGCCCCATACGTCGGATAGTAGGTGGCACTCCAGCTGCTATTTCTCGCTGCCGTTGTCGAGCCCTCTCGCGTTCCATTGTCCTCCGACCTTCCTCGATCAGCTCTTGTTGGGTACGTTGATGGGGATATTGGCGCCCTGCTCGAGTTGTATGTGGCCCGGGTCCTGTGGGGATAGTGATTGGCCTTTGTTGTGATTTGATACGGCTTTCTTCCAACAACTCTCTTGCTCGCTGTGCCTGAGCAGCTTGTTCCTTCATCAAGTCTCTTGCTCGTTGCTCATGTGGCAAAAGACCGTTGGTTTCTGGTGTCTCGTTCGAGCGATTCGACTGTGTCTTCGCTGCTGGTATGCCATTCCCCATAGAATTTGGTTGCCCCCAGCTTCCCGCAGGTTTAGCAGGTGGTATTCCTCCCTTTCCAACTCCAGGCCTACCCCACGTAGAGGTAGGACCTAAAGGGGTTCCATTTCCAGCGTTGGGACGCCCCCAAGTCGCTGCTACGGGTCCAGATCCTCCATCATTATGATCTTCTCGTAATGCATCTGCATCTGCTGGGGGTTTCGATAACGGACGAGACGATTGTAGGAAACGGCGCTGGACGTGTGATGGACGTCGAGCCTGTCCAAGCCGATGCGCGCAGAAGGCGCATACAGACGGATTCGTAGATTCCTGTCCGGGATTAGAATGTATTGATCTTAGATGTTTATGTGTTTTCTCCTAACCTTCAATAGACTTCGACCCCTCATAGTTAGTCAATGGGTGGCAAAGAACATGTTGAGAATCATGAGGTTGTAAATTTTAGATATATTGGTACGGTGGCCCAACGCGATCGAAGTGCACTTTGACCGTTACAGTACTCCGTATATCCAGGAGGTCCATCAAGCATGCGAGTAACTCGACATTTCTGTTGAAGGAGAGCAACATGCCTCCAAAAAGTAAAGCGAGAGCTTTCAGAAACACTCCTGCACAGGCTCCGGTTCCGTCGAAAAAGGAACCTCCGGAACCCTTTTCACGACCCTCCCCTAAGCTTGAACCCTTCCTCTCGACGCTTTCGACGGACCATGTCTACATCACCCATATCGACACGAAACCCGTCGACTTCAAGCGCAAAATCTTCCTCGTCCCAGTTCTTATGAACGTTGCCATCGTCGGCCTGATATTATGGCGCATTAAATATATCCTGCCTTGGTACACGAAGATATGTTGGTCTTTGATGGCTGGCCGTAGAAACGAGACTACCTTGGATACGGCGCGGATGCCATATAATGATATAGCAAGGGAAATACTACGTCGATCCATGGCATTTGTGCTTGATCTGATGATCTACGCGTTTATATGGCCGTGGCCGCAGGCTTTCTTCACCGGTCGAGTCGCAGGCAATCCTGTCCTCTGGAGGTTCGGTGTCGGATTCAGGAGGGAGGAGATCATTGTTCGCCGGAGTAGGAGATGGTTTGAACCGGGCTTAGACATGTTGGAGGAAGGGAGTAAACAGGATCTGGTGCTCAGCACTGTTCGCCAAGCCGTTAATCCTATGTGGATGAACGAAAAGACGGGATATCTGATGCTTAGCAAGGAGTGGGATCTAGACTGGAAGCTCATGGTTACCGCCACCAAGCTTTGCGACAAGAAGGAGATGGATATGAAGGATTTCAAGCCTACGATTTTCATCCATGATAAAACATTTGGGTGGATGACAATTGAGTCGGCTGTTGAAAGTGGCACCGCGAAAGAGGAAGAAGGGCGTGTAAGTCACGGAATTTTTATTGGGCTTGATACACACTTAAAACATATGCTTTCATGACGACTGTCACATTCGTAGGTTTTAAAGGATGATACTAATATCAACTTCCAGAGGAAAATCGTGGCTTTCAAAGATGAGCTTACAGTTATGGGAAAGGAGAACCTCTTCTTCCGTTGGATTGAGCTAGTTCAATTCGAGTCTTCCCAACCTGGTGGATTTGGCCCAGAAAGACAAGAGAATACCATGATTAAAGCGAAGAAAATGTTCGAGGACCAGGGTGTAGATTTCGATCGGTTTTGGGCCAAAATCGGTGGAATGCAAGGTACGTCCAAAATTTGCATATGATATGCGAGCATGTTTCCAAAGCCCAGCTTTCCAGAGCCACTAAGGAGAAAGCATGTACTGACTCGTTCGACAGGTATGCCAGGCATGGATGAGATGTAAAAGTATGTTTATAGGTCCAATTTGGGGACCCTAGCAATTCAAAATGCACTGCTAGCCCTGTTTTTCGACCCCGTCAGAGAACCATGATTGCAACCGGATCATGATGCCAACTCACGTCAAATATTATTCAATCGTCAGTTCCTGTTATCCACCTTGATTGATGGCAAGGCAATACAGTTTTCGAGTTGGGCTTAGGTTTCACGACTCTTTGGCCCAAACCGGCTCAATTTTTCTAAGGTCACAGAAAGGCCCAACTGCTAACTCAGTGTAGTGCCCAGGGTGTCCTAGATTTCCCGATTTGCTTACGAGGCAACGAATATCCAGGGCTGCCAAATGCATAATAGCCATGGAACACATTGACCGGTACTCCTTGTTGTGTCCTCAGCCCTTCTGGAGCACTGCCTAGTGGTAGGATTGTAAAAACATGGATTAAGGGGCGGTCATTATAATTTTCACCACGTGTATATTTCTTGTATCCTGATTCTTGCTTGCACATAAAATGGGGGAGTTCCGGCTCATATTTCAATTCCCCCTGTAAGGTACCCACGGTATGAAGTTTTCCAATACTATGTCTTCCTTTGATGCTTAACTTCAAGTTGATAGTTAAAGGATATTGGTACTGGCGGCGACAACTTGTTCGAGTCTGCTGCTTCGTCTGAACGCCAAAGCACCCAACCACTAAGAGGATAGTTTCCAGAGAATCAACATCAGTCAATACCAACTCTCACCATGTCCAAATGGCACGGCTTCTCAATCCAGAGAGGCCAAATTATAAAAACGGATGCGCTTTGAGTCTTGTCAGTCGGCATCGTCTTCTTCCCGTCAATGCTGCTGGCGTCCGCTGAGACCCAGCCACCGACGATCTCCGATCTCCTGGAGCAAAGACCACAAATTCTCCGGTCTGTGTCTGGCACATTACCCAAATCGGTACCGATATCAATCGCAACAACCACTTCTTATGGGACAATCATCATTTAATCCAAGTATTGCTGGTTACGAGTCGCTAGCTTCCGATCGACCAGGCCCAGACGTGTTCAGCCCCATCAAAGCCATCCCGAACTCGAGTTACGCAGGATCGCGTGCCTCCGTGATGAGATCCCCGTTCTACCATTGCGTATTAACATTCGTTCCGCTCAAGGTGACATGCTATCACATATATCTGGGATGGCGACAATGATCAATATTACTATTTCCGCCGAAGGTTCCTCAATCTTGCCACTTTGGGGAATGCAGAGATTAAAGTGACGAGGCAGACAAGGAATGCATATGTCTAGTTGTGAAATAGATTGAAGAAATATATGTGAGTCTGCGATGACGATTATCAGTGTATTTCTGAGCAGTCTGATTTTCTCTCCCGACTACCTGGAAACAGTATTCATTTCGTCTTTCGGTCGGTTTGAAGGTGGTTTCCGCAGTATTATGAATTTACGATGGGATTCAAGTGACCCATAACTATTTCCCCATCTGGAAAATTGGTCGTTACAGAACTTGATGGATCTCGCATTCAGATGACCAATTTTGCTCGATTCAATTTGTGGAGATGTGTGTAGCAATCTGGTAGTATCAAGTCAAATCTCCTCAAGTAACCCATGTTCAAAATGAAACTATCGCAAAGTTGTCTGTCGCTTCCTAAAATTCTAACCCCTGAATTCAGGGGTAAAGAGTGATGCAGATGATAATTATCGACAGGTGAGTCTTGGCGATTTGGAAATAGAGCGGGACAGCAACTTGCATATATTCCAAAGAGTAAGGCTATCCATGCGGAATGGTGTTTGTTTGTTTCACGTGTTTCCCAGATTTCTATCACGAAAAGATCTACAGCCTCGTGTTTTCTGCGTTTTCTAGCGTGAACACAGCATTAGACTGAAGTCCAGTTTGAGGCTCACTATCCACAAGTGCGCACCGTCCGCTTGGTCGGGTGTCCCAGTTCGATGTTTTGTGCTTTCAATACATAAAGTCGGATACCGAATTTTGATCGACTGTGTTGCCTTAGCAAGTATCGTGTAGCAGGACCAGACAACAAATCACATTCGGCCTTTCAACACCATCATCCGTTTTGAAAATCCTAGACTATTGATCGAGTTCACAAAAGTTGTCTGTTTTAAAAGATCTGCGTTTGCAATTCTATAAGTATAGAAAGAGGCAGTTTCCTCCAACCCATAAATCAATCAGTCTTTTCCACCAAAACATTCTTTACTAAAAGCAGTCGAGCTTCATAAGTTTTAGACCTACCCAGCATGTTCTCCTCTCTTCTCTCTCTAGGCTTGCTTCTCAATACAGTTCTCGGCGTCGCGATTCCTGTCGAGGAGTATCATCTCTCCGCAACCTCAACCACTGTCCCTTACGCACCTGAATACACCACCTCGTCGTCTTCTACCAGCTGTACGACAACAAGCTCAGCGCCACCATACTACGCCACTCCCTCAACTGCGCCTGTATATGAATATGCTTCTTCCACCTCTGTGTCATCGTCCACCACCTGCACCAAGTCGCTCTCATCTTCAGTCTCACCAGCACCGTACTACAGCAGCTCTTCAAGTGTACACGTCTACGAATATCCTTCATCAACGCCCGTGTCATTGAATTCCACCAGCTGTACAACGTCACTTTCGTCTACGGCAGCTCCATATTATGCCAGCGTCCCACCTGCGTATTATTCCTCAACTTCTGTTTCAACCAATTCGACCAGTTGCACAAAGACGCAGTCCACGACCTCAGCAGCACCGTATTATAGCGCCCCGCCGGTATACTCCAAGAATTCCACCAGCTGCACAACGTCTTCGACCTCAGCACCCCCGTACTATACTAGTGCCCCACCTGTGTATTACTCGGCTCCTGTATCCGTAAATTCCACTACCTGTACAAAGTCGCAGACGTCTACCTCAGCGGCACCATATTATCCCAGTGCCCCACCTGAGTATTCTTCATCCTCAACCTCAACCAGCTGTACAACATCGTCATCCAGCTACTCCACGCCAGCATATGAAGCCCCAACATCAACCTCAACCAGCCGTACAACATCGTCGTCCAGCTACTCCACACCAGCATATGAAGCCCCAACACCAACCGAGTATTCCGCTCCACCAGTCTACTCTTCAACCACGAAATGCACCACCTCCACCACC
>QGMI01000719.1:0-20829 GCA_007821535.1 Lachnellula occidentalis | reverse complement strand
TGTTGTTTAGTGGTGGTGGAAGTAGAAGGGGGTGATGATGATGATGCTGATTGATGGTGTGTAGATTCATTCACTATCGGATGGTGAGGGGGAAGAGGAAGAGGAAGAGAAAGATACAGGGGGCAGTAAGGAATAGATGGTGAGATGGGATGGCGTTTATCGGGATTGGAAAAGAGAGGCGTCGTAGGATAATACCATGTTACTTGAGCTGTTTCATGCTTTGGTCTTGCGTTTCTTCTTTACTGGTTGCTTTACTTCCTCCTCCTTGATCTTCACCTCATCGTCACTGTCATCCTCGATTTTAACCTCGTCCTCTTTTACCTTCACTTTCCTCTTCTCCAAATCCTCCCACTCCTTCTGCTCCTTCAAAAACTCCCTCTTCAGCCTCTGATACCCCTCATGCTCCCTACACCTCCCCCAATACCCCCTAAAAACCCCACTCGCCTCCTCCTTCCCCTCCTTCCCCACATGCCCCTCACTCTTCTCCCTCTGAACCTTCACCTTCACACTCTCCTTCCCCTCCTCCCCAGCAGCATACATATACTTCCTCCCACCCTCATAATTCGCATACCTCTTCGCCCTCGTCATACCCATCTGGATAAACTTCCGCGCCATATCCATGCCCACGAAGTCCTGCTGCTCGTAAAAGGACAGGAAGTGCTGGTACAGGGTTTCGGCGGATGTGCGCGCGATTTGCGGCGTGCGGAAGCGCCAGTGGGGGAGTAGGTGGGATTTGTAGGGCTCGTAGGTTAGGACGCCTTGTTCGCCGCGGGCGATGCGGTAGGATAGGTAGTGGGGTTTGGGGGGGCGGGTGAAGGTTGTCATTGTTATTGTTTTTTGGGGAGAGGTTGACATTGTCTGTTGAGTGGAAAGGATTCGTTTATACAAGGGAGATAACCTGTCTTGTAGGTAGGTATGTTGGACGCCAGATTATATGTTGTGAATAGGTATCAAGTTGGGATCCTGAATTGAAGAACATCAAAGAATGATAATGAAATAGATAACACTTGAGAACTAAATGGCCCAGGTGACGTAGTAGATGCTCAATCAAATATGTTAAGCTCAAGATACAACAGAATATAGTTTTGGCCTGAATTCCTCTTTCAAAAGTCCTCGACTTGAATTTACATAAATACAAACAAAGAGCATTTCTGAGAGCTTTCACTACAGGCCGTTAATCAGAAAACTTCCAAGATGGAAATATAATGTCACATGATCTCTCCCCTCTCCAGCTTTTGCACTTTTGCGCGTACTTTGGTCAACGTAATAGAGTGCTTTTTCGTGTCGAGACACGACAGACCGCGTTGGACTAACCGCCCAATTCTCCTATCTCTTGAAATCCTCGAAACATCAACACCACACCTCAACACCACAACCAATCCTTTAATCGTCCAAAATGGCTTCAGTCATGATGTCCGATGCTATCGATTCTGATATGGGAGCCCCATCCAGCGGTCGCGGCACTCCAAGGGCACGCCCAAATCAACGAGGATCTTCTGCTCGACCGAGGGGTCCTCCATCCGAGAGTGTTGCGCCTTTGAGCGACGACGAGGGTTTCGCAGATGATCAAGTACCAACGGGGAACGGTCGTCCAAGGAAGAAGAATCGAGCTGTTCCTCGAGTGGAAGATGCAATCGGTGGATATGTTCAGGACAACTTTGAGGAATTCCTCGAAACGTAAGAAGCCCCCTTTTCCTGTCTGATCAATCTAACATCCAATAGATTCATCGAGGACCCTGTATTGTCTGGAGCGCCTCCTTCGAGTGCTGTGACTACCGATAAATATTATGTCGCACAAATTCACGGATTAAGGACATACCAACTCTCGACTCTGTATGTCGATTATACGCATCTCTCCAACTACAAGGGCGGCGCTTTAGCAGAAGGTATTGTGGAGGAATACTATAGATTTTTACCCTTCTTGACGAAGGCTTTACACAACCAGATCGCCAAATACGAACCGAAATACTTTAGAGATCATCGGCAGCCAACAGCCTCGAGCATCCAGACCTCCTCGGGTGCTAGCAATGCTGCTTCGGCAAGCCAATCTGATTTCCAGGGAGACAAGACTACGAATCAACAAACCGACAAGTTATTCACATTAGCCTTTTACAACCTACCTCTTGTTTCCCGCGTCCGACATCTTAGAACTGCCAACATTGGACAGCTGCTCTCCATCTCTGGAACAGTCACGAGAACTTCTGAAGTACGCCCTGAATTATCGCTAGCGACTTTTGTTTGCGAGGCTTGCAAGAGCACAGTTCCTAATGTAGAGCAAACATTTCGTTACTCCGAACCCACACAATGCCCGAACGAAACTTGTCAGAACCGGTTGATGTGGAGATTGGATATCCGACAAAGCACGTTTGTGGATTGGCAGAAAGTTCGAGTACAGGAGAACAGTTCGGAAATCCCAACTGGAAGCATGCCTCGTACAATGGATGTTATTCTACGTGGAGAAATCGTGGAGCGGGCTAAAGCTGGAGAAAAGTGCATCTTCACAGGTGCTCTTATCGTTGTTCCAGATGTCAGTCAACTCGGCCTACCCGGCGTCCGTCCAATGGCAGTGCGAGACAACCAAAACCGAAGTGGAGATGCGAGCGGTGTTACTGGTCTCAAAGCTTTGGGTGTGCGTGATCTCACCTACAGACTTGCTTTCTTGTCTTGTATGGTGACTCCTGATACCTCAACCACTGGCTCGTCGGTCAGCCAGCAACTTAATGGTCAATCCAACAACATCCTAGCATCTCTCAACCAGACCGCTCCTATCGATCCAAATGAGCCTGGTGACCATGCTCAAGAAGCTGTTCTTGCGTCGATGACACATGCTGAGATCGAGGATCTCAGAAAGATGGTTCACAGTGATCACATTTACTCTAGACTTGTCAATTCGCTAGCACCTATGGTCTATGGCCATGAAATTGTCAAGAAAGGTCTTCTGTTGCAATTAATGGGCGGTCTAAGCAAAACTACACCTGAAGGGATGCAGTTGAGAGGAGATATCAACATTTGCATTGTGGGAGACCCATCGACATCAAAGTCCCAATTTCTCAAATACATCTGCTCCTTCCTGCCTCGTGCTGTATATACTTCCGGAAAGGCATCTTCTGCAGCTGGTCTCACAGCCGCTGTGGTCAAAGATGAGGAGACTGGAGAATTTACTATCGAAGCTGGTGCTCTTATGTTGGCAGATAATGGCATCTGTGCTATTGATGAGTTTGACAAGATGGACATTGGTGATCAAGTTGCTATCCACGAAGCTATGGAACAACAGACTATCTCCATTGCAAAGGCCGGTATCCAGGCAACCCTGAACGCTAGAACATCTATCCTGGCAGCAGCGAATCCGGTTGGGGGGCGATACAACCGCAAGACGACATTGAGGGCGAATATCAACATGTCAGCTCCTATTATGTCTCGTTTCGATCTGTTCTTTGTCATTTTGGATGAGTGCAACGAGAGCGTGGATCGCCATTTAGCTGAACACATCGTTGCAATCCATCAACTTCGTGACGAGGCTGTCCAGCCTGAGTTCTCTACAGAGCAGCTCCAGCGATATATTCGATTCGCCCGAACTTTCAAGCCAGAGTTCACCCCGGAAGCAAAGGAAGTTCTAGTTGCCAAATACAAGGAACTCCGAAGCGACGACGCCCAAGGGGGTATTGGACGAAACAGTTACAGAATCACAGTCAGACAACTCGAATCTATGATTCGCTTGTCAGAAGCTATCGCCAAAGCTAACTGTGTTGAGGAGATTACACCCAGTATGGTAATTGAGGCATTCAACCTCCTCCGACAAAGTATCATCTCCGTCGAGAAAGACGACGTGGAAGTGGACGAAGATGAAGATGAAGTCCTAGGTCCCAACGGCAGCCGCAGGGACACCGACGGCGACTCTCCTATGGCTGATGCTGATGACGACGAAGACGCTGATAACGGCCCGGATGGCGGTGCTGGCGCCTCGGCTGCTACTCCTGCGCCTGAGAGCAGAAGAACGAAGATCACGTATGATAAATATATCAGTGTTGTGAACCTGCTTGTGCAGAGAGTCAACGAAGACGAGATGAGCCAGGGCGAGGGCGTGGATGGCGAGAAGCTTGTTCAGTGGTATCTTGAGCAGAAAGAGGACGAGCTAGCTGGGGAAGAGGATTATCATGCTGAGATGGCGTTGGTGAAGAAGATTATCAAGAGGATGGTTAAGGTATATCCCTCTCGCCCTAATTACTCCTTGTATCCAAATACTCATCATTTCACAGGAGAATATTCTCATGGCTATCAGAGGCCAAGGTCTTATGGGTGAAGATGGAGCGGGTAGCTCGAGCGCCGCGGAGCAAGTCGTCTATGTCTTGCACCCTAATTGTGCAGTTGAGGACCATTGATTGAGCTTTGAATTGAATGAACGGATATGTTGGCACGAGGGATCAAATGGCCGGCGTGGGTTGATGGACGGATGAATGGATACCATGATGTTGTACTTACAGGCGTCGCGGGGTTATTGTGTAGAGCATGCGGGTTGATTTGTGGTTTTATGAATGAGAAAGTAGGTAATGATTCATACATCGTCTCGCTCCTTCTTCTTTGAGAATTGTTCCATTGGGATCGTGTAAGTATAAGGCACTTCCACCTGTAGGAGCATGTTCAGACCCATCCATTGCCTTTGTTCCCTACCTACCTAATGACTCAGCAGAACGCGCAACAAGTTGCCTTACACTTGGGCTTGATGCAGAGAATATAAACGCCAGCTGTACTTTGTCTTACGTATGCGTCTGCGTCTGTGCCATCCCAATATTTATTCCGCGTTTGCGCTTTCCCATTTCAATTTCGCAAGCAATGCCCCCTTCGAACGGCTAGTGAGCTTGACGGAACGGACGCTGCAGCAAGCATTCACATGGACATTCGTTTTGACGCGTACGGCTATGGGCTGTTTTTGATACAAGGCTGTGTTGCGTTGTGTTGTTTCCTTTTAATTCTGGACTGCAATGGCTTACTCTGTACAGTACAGGCGCAGTTTCGTTGCCCCACTTGCCCGAGGCAAGTTGCCTTGTGCCCTAAAAGCAGGGTAGTTCTGCCTTGGGCAACAGCCCTGGCAGCTTATTTGAGGCCCAATGTTGCCTTGAAGGTTCTCGCATGTCGGATTTTTGGGGGTTCTGCGATGGCTATTGGTTGGATTTCGCGTCGGGATCTGTTTGGATGTGCGCAAAAACAAGGCACACGAGAGTGCAAGGCAGATGAAGTGATTGTATCATCGCAGTATAAGTAGGACCCTTTCCCAAACTTTTATTTTGTTCGCACTGTCGAAGTGCTGCCAGTCGATTTTACAAATATCAAAAAGCCGTGAGACCCTCCGCAAAATGTAAGTCGCCATTCAAAGCTCAGTCACGATGGTGAACCATACTGATTTCAACGGTCATCAACAGCCTCGCGAAGATCAATGGACAGAGTTTTCAGAGCGTAAGTTCTCACTGCATAACCTTACTCTTCTAACGCCAACTAAGACTTGACTTCTTTACCATACGAAGCGGCTTCCGACTTTACGGGTATGCTTTCCCATTGTCGTTGACCACAGTTGTATAGTGCTGAGTCTCATGCACTATAGGTCAGGATTTACTCTTCACTGAGCATGCTTTCCCCCAACCCATTGGTACATACGGTATGCAAGTCCAATTGTTTGAGATTTTACCTCCCTACTGAAGCGCTGACAGATTCAAATCTAGACTACTCATGGCTCGCTGCCCCTGTGACACAGCTACCATGTAGGCCACCTGAACATCTTATGCAAAACATTCATCTAAGAGTTCCAAAGCAGCGAATTATGTGACTACTGATGCTGCAAATCTGTTCGACTATAAGGACAATAACCAGAGCTTCCCCGAATAGTAGGTAAAACCAATGGATAAAACCATGCTCCCGGGTTAAACTAAGAAAAACTACTCAGCATGCTTACCACTGCCTCGTAGCTCTCAACCATCCTTCGCTTTTGACATGAATACCTCAACTGCACTCCCGAACACCTTCACCAACGCCGCTGGTCCCGAAGCCGACCAACTCCCCTTGCGCTCTCCTGAAGCCTCGGACACCAATTCTGTCCCCTCACAGTACGTACCCTATCTCTCCAGCCATACTAGCTAACCGTATGACAGAAAGGAGTCAACTCCGCAATTGAACAAGACTGTCAACTCCCACACCTGCCCAATTTCCTCGTGCCCTCACCCCAACTTCACATCCAAAGCGTGTCTAGACCGACACAGGCGCGAAGTCCACCAGCGTTCCAAGATGAACTTCTGTCCCATGGCATCGTGCAAAAGACAGCACAAAGGCTTTCCGAGGAAGTACAACCTGTTCGGACACATGAAACGGTGTCATCCGAACATCAATGTAAAAGAACAGAAAGATACTGAAGGAGAAGAGGAGAGCATGGGCTGTGCAGATGTGATCGTTCCTGGCGGTGGGAGATTGAAAGAGGAGTTGGAAAGGTTGTGCCAAATGAGAGCGGAGCTTGATGATGATATACGGGCGTTGGAGAGGACTATGTCTATCGTGGGGGATTCTGCTTCTTGAATCTCGATTTTAATGGGTCACTATTCTTTCCTTGGAGACTTTATCGGTCCTGAAATCTCAATGACACACCTCTTCTTCCATCAATTCATACTTACAGCTATAATTCAACGACGACCCGGTGAGCCATCCGAAACAACAAGGTTAAGCTGCTCCCCATCCTGACAAGTCTGTCCATCATAACACGGCGACGGATTCGCAATCACCTCCTCAGCATCACCCTCGTTGAACTGCAGATTCCAGTACGCTCCCCCAGCCTGCCACGTCGGCGTGAGCTCACCATTCGCCTCCCGCGTCCAAAACTGCGCCGTCTGCGCATCCCCATCCTCATCTACACACGTCTGCTTGGTGATGAACACATTCGCCGCTCCCGTGCTCTCCAGTGCCAGACAATTCCCGGCGTCGGAGCCGGTCAGCTGCAGCTTCACGGGGGTGGTAGTGTTGTTTCCGGACTTTGGGTACGCGGAAAGGACGGAGGAGCTGCAGGGGGTGACGGCGAGGGATAGGAGGGCGACGCTGGTGCCGGGGTAGGTGGCGAGGAGCTCGGCGTTGCCGCGGGTCTCGAGGATGCCGAGGCGGCCTGAAGAGGTGGTGGGGGAGGAGTACCAGAGGGAGCCGTTGGTGAGGGGGGGGCCGCAGCTTATTGATGCGGCGTGGGAGAGGGCTGCGAGGGGGAGGAGGGAGAGAGAGAGGGAGTGTGAGGGACGCATGGCTGATGGGGAATATGGGGAATGGGTGATCGAAGTAGAAGAGTGGTTTCAAGGGGGAGTGAGTGCAGGTATATATATACTAGCTTTGGATTGCTAGACCCAGGCAGATGCAAACATTGACGTCAGCTTCCTTCTTTCAATGCTGAGATTGCTGCATTTCCAGGGTAGTTGAGGTTCGAGTTGCATTTATATCTGCATCCTTCATGCAGATCTTTAGCGCCAACTTCCGTTTTCGGATTGGGGCGTCATTTATCGTATCCCAAGTAGGGTTGCATTGTACGTACTTGTACTTGCGCCTACATCTGCATCCTTATTGGTCTCGATCTTTGGATGAAAATCTTGACTCTCGAGTTCATATTTGGTCGAATAGGGAAGGTATTTTAGCGGATTAGGAAATACATACACTACCTAGTAGACATGGATTTTAGCGGATCTGCTACTGGAACATCTAAAAGTCTCGAGGGCAGTATTTTTGGTAAATAGGTTTGCCTAAACACAATATCTATCGCATTCCTTTGATGTTTAGGTCTGATCTAAGGAATTACTGGCTCGGCCGGATTTTTAAGAATTCGTGCACGATCCGGTAGATCTTGCTTCTAGCAACCTCTAAGCGAGAAATAGAGGGGGGGGGGGTGGGGGGGGGGCGTAGATTTGTTGCGATTTTAGCTCCATATAATTAGGGATTCAATTTATTATATCTAAGGTTAACCAGGTCTAGTGCTCGCCGACCACCAATGATCAGATTTAAGAAATATAATCCACCCTGTCATCCAATCCCTCTACAATACATCCCTTGATGCTTCTAGCCATCTCGCTGGACAAGAACGCGATCCCTAGCTCTTGGCTTGTGAACCAACTTGCTCGATCCATATTACCACTACCTAGCACCGTGATCTCTTCGTCAACAATCACACATTTCAGGTGGCTCTTCACAGGCTCATCCGAATCCATTGATCCGGTTTTAGGATGAAAGTATCCTATACTCAAGGTTCCGGGTTTCGCTGGCTGAGACTCGGGATCATAGGTTGAGGCTTTGGTGTAAGCTGAGAGGAGTGAGTTGTATCTGCGCCGTAACTTCCAAACTTCAAATTCGGTAATGGTGCCTGCTGTGACGATTTGTTCCAGGATCATGAGTTTGCTGGATGTAATGAGATGCACGTTCACACCGAGGGCTAAAGCTGAGAATAGAGCTTCGATAAGGGGATATGATGTGATATTGGGCGTCTGGATGAAGATGCTGGTTTTGGCTGTAGCAAAAATATGCAGCAAGAAGGTGTTGAGTGGTGTGGGCGGTACTTGAGGCGGAGAGAAGCCAATCGGTCGAAAGTTGGGGTTTGAGCGGTGAGGTGAAGGCAGGAGGATCGTTGTTATTGGCTGTATTGTTGAAGGGAACATTACTCTATTTATCTCAGAGTGCTTCTGCCCTTCTGGAACAACTTCATGTTGTGATGCCACGGTGCTGCTGGAGAATTGAGGCAGAAGAGGGGTCCCTCTTGACCAAAAAGCAAGGCAGAATTGGAGCAATGTGTTGCAAATCTCCCCCCGCATTTGGATACATCCCTCAAACCAGTTCTCCCAGCTGACATTGCAACTTGGCATGAATGCTATTTGCCTATCGACAAGAATGAATTTCGGGTGCATGACACTGAATGGTCTGACAAAAACACACTTCACAACCAACTCCAAGCCGGAAAGTGATTCGGGGCCAGGCAGTCCGAGAGAAACCCATGATGAGGGTGGGTATATTTCTCCATCTAGTGACGATGTTTGAAAGAGTTTCTGGGCGAGAGAGCGGGACGAGAAACAGATCCGTACTTGGATCTTGCGACTTTGAGAAACGGCTTTCGCAGACAGCTTGAGTAATAATGAGGATAGGGACTCCTGGGATTCGGACTTTGCCCAGAAACAAGTCACGATTATAAGCTCATGGTTGGTTGCTAGGCAGTCTGAGAAGACGTTGGAAAGGATCTGGGAGCCGGTGCCGATGGAGAAGTTGGCTGGCTGGGAAGTCGAGATGAGTGTTTGGGGGTGAGAAGCGTAGTATGAGGGCTCATCGTTTTCGTTGGTGGAGGCATGAGTTTGTAGATTCCGGACCCAACCGTCCAGTATTGATCGAGTTCTATCCATGTTGATTAGGGATGCCATGTTCATTTCTTCCTTATGGCTCACGAGGTAAGGTCTTCATATTTAGAGTAGTACGCCTTGTGAATAGAGCCTTTGAAGTGAATAGCGATTGTAGATACAAAATGACAGCTCTATTGGTGTGGTGTGAGTCGATTTCGAGGTTGCTCAGTGAGCTCGGATCGGTCACATGACCCTCAGAGTGACCACATGTCGAATGCTTTCTTAGATATAGAGTTCTATAAACATCTGGAATCATGCGGAAGTAAAAGGAAGAAAGCAGAACCAGTCGTGGCTATTTCCAAAACAATTACATTCACGGGATTCCACTTTATTCCACTTATTCTGTGTGATGAGGCCAATATCTGGGGTACGGTACCTCGGCTTAGAGTCGCGAACTACTTCATATCTCATGCAATCAACAATCGCCACCTCCCAACTCCCAACTCCACTCCATATTCAATCAGCAACCAAACCTCCACCACCACACCACACGCAACCTTAAGTCACACACCTTCGATACTACATTTTGAATAATAGCTTGCCTTTACAGGAGTTCCATTGAACAGTTGAACAGCAACGATGGCGCCGATCAAAACAGTCACTCTGCCACTTATCCCTCTGGCCAAAGACACAGTCCTTCTACCCGGCATCGTCTTGCGCATACCGGTAACTGGAAATCGACCCGATGTACCAGCCCTCCTCTCAAACATCTATAGCCGGGCAGCTGCGAAGACGCCGAGTCAACGACTAGACAACGTCAACATCGCCTGTGTTCCCTTCAACTCACCCCTCCTCTCTCCCCTAGGCCAGAAGATGATCTCAGAAGATGAGAGGAGTCAAAAATCGAAGGAAGGGATAGATATAAATCCTTCAAGTGCTACGAAGGCAGATTTATTTGGATATGGAGTGGCCGCGAAGATATCCGGGGTTGAGGGAAGGGGTACTGGTGAATTTGCACTGTTAGTAGAAGGGGTTGCTAGGATCAAGATCGAGAAGATCACTCAAGAACGCCCTTTTTTCGAAGCAGAGGTCACTTATGCATACGATGATGGTGAGCTGTCTGGTCAAGTATTGACTAATCCATGCTAATTTGTCAAAGCTATTTCAATAGAGGATGCTGCCATCCAAGGACTATTTATCCACCTAAAACAGTTATCTCGTGAACTTCTCACATTGTTACGACTCTCATCGCTGCTACCTCGAAAGCCTGGATCATCAGGTCTATCTCCAGTACTTGCACGGCGCCTCGAACTTTATATTGCGAAGAAGGGCATACAAGACGCTGGGATACTCGCGGATTTCATGACGAACATTATTGAAGCTTCATTTGAAGAAAAATTACAAATTTTGGCCGCTTTGGATGTGAAAACCCGATTGGAGAAAGCTATTGAGCTTCTACAGCGGCAGTGTGGAGATATGAAGAATAATGTTTCAATTACCACTATCTCTGGCTCAGGTATTCCCTCGAATATCGATCTAGACCAGATGAATCGGGCCAATAATCAGAGAATGAGAAGGACAGGAATGTCCGGATTACCACTGCCAGGCATGAGCGGAATGGGACCCCCATCTGAGGAAGATCAAGAGCCAAATGAGATGGATGAACTGAAAAAGAAGCTTGATGAGGCGAAATTGACCCAAGAAGCGGCCAAAATCGCGGACCGGGAATTCAAGCGATTGAAGAAGATGTCACCAGCTCAAGCAGAATATCAAGTCACAAGAAATTATTTGGAAAACTTGGCAGAAATACCCTGGTCTGCTATGACAAACGATCATCTCGGCGTCGAGACCCTGCCCAGGGCGAGAAAGCAATTCGACGATGATCATTACGGCTTAGAGAAGGTCAAGAAGCGTCTGCTCGAGTATCTTGCTGTCCTCAAGCTCAAGCAGTCTATCAACGATGATGTGAACACTCAAATCACGAAAGCAGAAGAGGACAAGGCGATAGAAAAAGTAGAAGTACTGAAGAGCAAGCGCATGATTGACAAGTCGCCGATACTACTCTTAGTTGGCCCTCCAGGTGTTGGAAAGACGAGTCTTGCGAAGTCTGTTGCGACCGCCTTAGGAAGGAAATTCCATCGCATATCTCTTGGAGGAGTTCGAGATGAAGCCGAAATCCGAGGGCACCGCAGAACATACGTTGCAGCCATGCCAGGTTTGATTGTGCAGGGGCTTAAGAAAGTCGGGGTTTCAAACCCAGTTTTCTTGCTTGATGAGATTGATAAAGTTGGGTCAGTATCTCGTCTATCTTTACAAGTCCTATAATCTTCATCGGCAGTGGGGCATTCTATTCACGTCATGACGAGCATTGTGATATTGCACGAAGATTATGTTTGCTAACATCTCTTCGTAGTACATCAAATTTTCACGGGGATCCGTCGGCCGCTATGCTAGAAGTCCTGGATCCCGAGCAAAACCATACGTTCACTGACCACTACGTCAATATCCCCATCGACCTCAGCAAGGTCCTATTTATTGCCACTGCGAATAGTCTTGACACAATACCTCCTCCTTTACTTGATCGTATGGAAACTATATACTTATCGGGCTACACAACTCTGGAAAAGCGACATATCGCGCTCCAGCATCTAATTCCAAAGCAGATTCGTACAAGTATGCCCCCCACGTCCTTGGACCTCTATGAATGCTGACGTGTGAAAGATGGTCTCGGCGAGGGGCAGGTGGAATTTAACCAAGATGTCGTGTCCAAGATCATCGAGTCGTACACCAGAGAGTCAGGTGTTCGGAACCTAGAAAGGGAAATCGGTTCTGTATGCCGGGCGAAAGCTGTGGAATATGCTGAAGCAAAGGACTCGGACCACGCTGGTAAGTGGTTTTCGGATTGAAGGCTAAAATATCGCGAAGACCACGGCATCTCTCGATGTGCCACGCGGTATCGAACATTCTTCTGGCTCTACCGTGCCCACAAGTTGTTAATTGCTTCGTGATGCCAGCTTGTCTCAAATATACACGAGCTGACTCAAGTCTTTGCAGATAAATACAAACCCCAGCTGTCTGTGCAAGACGTTGAAGACATTCTCGGGATTGAGAAATACGACGAGGAAATCGCCGAGAAGACAAGGTATTTCATACTCCATTTTACTAGCCCTCAACGTCGTGCTAATGATTTGACCAGTCATCCTGGTATCGTAACAGGTCTCGTGGCCTATAGTTCCGGAGGTAACGGTAGCATACTCTTCATCGAGGTGGCTGATATGCCGGGAAGCGGCAGTGTACAGCTTACGGGCAAGCTCGGAGACGTGCTCAAGGAGAGTGTCGAGGTCGCACTGACCTGGGTGAAAGCCCATGCTTTCGAAATCGGACTAACCAATGACCCCTCCGAGAACATCATGAAGAAACGTAGCATCCACGTGCATTGCCCATCGGGCTCGATCCCAAAGGTCAATCTCCTCGACCACTTATCAAATCAGGTTACTGACAGTATTTAGGATGGACCTTCTGCGGGCATGGCGCACACAATTGCGCTTATTTCGTTGTTCTCCGGCAAACCTGTACCCCCAACCATGGCAATGACCGTAAGTTTCCCGATAGGTCGGTCTACAGCTTAAATGCGCTGACACAATGTAGGGCGAAATATCTCTACGTGGCCGTGTTACTGCCGTCGGAGGTATCAAGGAGAAATTAATCGGAGCTCTCCGAGCTGGTGTGAAGACGGTACTCCTTCCGGCACAGCACAGAAAGGAGTAAGTTTCGTAACCAGCCCTATGCCGCCTCCACCTGCTGACAGAGTTTCAGTGCCCTAGATCTTCCACAGGAAGTGAAAGATGGCTTGGAGATCATTCACGTCAGGTAAGTGGCAAACCAGGATGTCAACCTTTCTCTACTAACGGCACGTCTGCAGCCATATTTGGGAGGCAATGCATCATGTGTGGCCCGAAGCACACTGGCCGGGTGAAGAGAATTTTGCTGGCATTGAAAGTCGGTTGTAAATCATGGGCATGACCTCAAACCGACCCGCGTCCCCGTTTAGATACCGGAGGTACCTCCATTCTTTCCGCATGAAACGCAGTGTATTTATATGCCTATCCCGGTGCCTGTCTCCATACGGCGCGGTCGCTGCAGGGAGGCGCTATTGTATGTGGGAGCTGGGCCGGTTTGTATCTAAGGAATGATATCACTTACACTGCATCGGATCACATCGCATCGCATCGCATCACGCCGTATCAATCTGTTCCTTCACCCTTTAAAACCGGCTCGGACTTCTCGGCCACACAGGTGACACAAGCACCGCGTTCCAGCGGCATGTCATCACCTTGTGCGCCGGGGACTTTCGAGCAAGCAATTTCCGTTTCCGATGTTCTGGTTACATGCGTGGAACCTTCCCTTGCTTTCTCACGTGTGCAGACCAGCCTTGTTTATGTTGTGTGAGATGGGAAGGGATTCTCATTCGCGGCCTCCGGGGCTTTTGCTTGTAGATCTGTGCATGCATGCATCTGTAGATGCTGGGATTCAAGACGCGGACGCCACTTCCCCTGTTTGGAAGGCTGTTGCCTGAGCATAGAATAGGCTTGTTGTTGCGACGCAGGACCAATGCAGTGCGTGCGTGTGTTTGGGAAGGACGTTCATGAGACCGTGCTGGTAGTTACTGCATTGTATAGAACCTGCATTTCTGTCCAGCTATTCTAGAAGTCCTGTTTGTTCTTTGTATATTCCAAGGAGCGAGGTTTCACGTGTCGATAGGTGATATCTTGTTACAATATTATCAAGTAAACCACAGTAACATGTTGAAACAGTAATAACACAGTCCAAACGCTTATTGTCAGGTCAACCCTCAGCTCTTCCTACCACCTCGCACAGTCCGCATAGCACGAACATGAGACAGTTCATTCGGATGCCGGCAAGGGCCGCCTGTTGTCGAATCCTTTCCCATCCTCCCAGCGTTGTGCGACAGCAAGGAACTTCCTCGCGCGCCGATTCATGCCTCGTTTGCCTACCGTGAGCAGGCGGGGAGCTTTTGCTAGTGTTGGTGACTGTGGTTTTCCCCTTTCTTTTCCCCTGTTGGTGTGATGTGCGGGCGCCATGCTCAATGAGGAGTTCAGAAACATGTTAGCTTGGTTGATTGGACTGCTTTGGGAAATCAATGTTCTGTTTTTGGATTTGGACTGTGTAACCTGACTTTAGGTCAAGAATAGGGGATGTTTACGCACGAAAATGATGGAAAGGCTCAAGGGGTTTCTAA
Source organism: Lachnellula occidentalis (assembly GCA_007821535.1). NCBI lineage: Eukaryota > Fungi > Ascomycota > Leotiomycetes > Helotiales > Lachnaceae > Lachnellula > Lachnellula occidentalis. The sequence continues at coordinate 6,240 of QGMI01000719.1, read as the reverse complement.
TACAGTTTTTTCAAAAGTCGACAATAGTATAGAAAAGGTCTCAGATCGCTTTCTTGAAATGCAGTAGTGGTTCCTCGATTTGGTGCATAAGAAATCAACTGTTCTGCCCGACTCTAGAGTCTCAAACACATATCAGCGGCCTGCCTGCAAATCGACCCTCGGTTATTATCGGGTATGAGAGCAGAACTTGTGAAGACATGAATCGGCTTTAAGTTCAAAGTTGGATTGTAACTACAATGGATAGAACAGCAATCTGGGAAATCATAGACTTTGTGCATTAACAATGAACCTTGAATACATCGAAATAAGACCAACACGGGACATTCTGGCTTTCCGAGACTCGAGAGTTATAAGTTTCCAAATATAGAAGGTAGTTGACGTGAGTGTTCAAGATCATAAGTCTATGAACCGTTTGCTGGATTGAGGATAGCACAAATCAATCTACACTCTGGGATTGTGAGGATGAGAAGCAAACGAGTTTCTGTCATGATTCCAAACTACTCGTAGAGAATTACTTGACTGAATATTTCGCCCAAGCCAAATAAAACCCTATGGTGACAGGGGTACTTATCTGTGGCAGTTACTATCAGGGAAATCCCTGGCACGATCTATGAGGTTTTAACTTTAGTCTCCGCAGACCCAGCTGCCAGCCATCTTTAAGGTTTTGATATTTTTAAAGTTGATCTTCCCACCAAATACAGATCGGTATAGGTAGTATAGTCTTGCTGATCGACAGCGGGATGTTCTGAGGCTAACTTGAAAATTGGCAATACAGAATAATAGACTCAGTGGTCAATACCGATAGGAGAAATAGAGGTTGATGGTAATGGGTAATGCCTAGTGATAAGGTAAAAGGTGCCGTGGATGCAGTACCAATGCAAATCCCAGAACAGAAGACTGCTATTTCCTTGTCGAGTCATGACACTGCAACATGAGCCTGGCGAAGAAATCTACTTGACTCCCGGACCCCTACTGTAGCTTTTGAAGTCTGACAGGTGTCAAGCTCCATTTCTAAGCCTCGACGATTCCTCTTGGTCAAAGTCAACCTATCAGCAGGATCGACAAGCATGCCGAAAAATTAGCAGCTGCACATCATTGAAAGGACGATGGTTCCGATGTAGCCGCCGGCGCTGTAGTCTTTGTGGACGACCTGGTACCGGTGCCGTTAGGTTGGCGTAGTGTTCTCGTAGTTTTCGACGGTGCGCTTTAGTCGCCGAGTGGACAGTGAAGCTACTGTGAAGCTACTGTACCTCGGACTATACTCCGTATACTCGGAGTTCACGTACGAAGTACTTGTAAAGCTAGAAGTGTACCGTGCCATTACGGTTTGCCTGAGTTAAGTTTCCCTTACTTAAGGAATAGGAATCATAAGACCAAACTTATTAAAGTCCTTGTATAAATAAATAGCGTCATTTACCGTTCCCTATTTACTTCAAAATCCTCACGGAGAATCTCGAAATCATTTACTACTTTTTCTATCAGTCCTCAAGCTGTCTATTCCTCCTATAAAACCTGTACTGGTGGGTATCGAATCGGGTGCGGTTCCGAGAAACTCACATAATCCCTGGAATTTGGATCATCCAAAGGACTTTCAGGACCTGTTAGTTCCAGGACCTAACCAAATCCCCTAGAGTTGTAATGCAAGGGATATCTAATTGGATAATAGTACGAGCACTCTTATATTAGCTGGTCGAAGATAGGCGATTTCACAGGTGGCAAAGAGTATTGTGAGCTGTTGTATTGTGCATGTAGTGGTACTTTCTCTCGAGAAGCCTAGGCAGAGGTTAGACAAGCCTTTAGGGATGATTTCTGCAGTGTAGCTTCAGGAGGCTTGTTAGTATTGTCAGCCGGGAGAGCCAATCTTGGATCATTGGACGGAGCTGACGAAATATTACAGGCTACAAGCCAGCCTCGTTCCTACAGCGGGTTGCGGTTGCGAGATTCCTGCAGGTGAGCCTGATGCTGCATCACATCTTACCTTATGGCAACCAAACCACGACTGTAGCTTTGAAGACTTTTACGAGGGGAGATTGGCGAGAGCTCGGATTGCCATGATCTGCTTTGGCTCTTCTATTAAGGCTGAGACTGGCAATAGTACAGCCTTCTATCGATTCCCTGCTATGGTTGGTCGTGTATAAGTGAGTTCACGGTCCGTGATGAGGGAGCATTTGAAGGCAAAACGCCATAGTTCTATTTGGCGTGCCGCGAACAGACTAAACTCAACACTTGACCACGAAACAGGCAGGCTGGACAGTCCACCAACTTTGTATTAGAGAAACTGTTCGGCTGATATCGGTTTGTCGTTCCATTAATGCGTTTTTGATTTCAATCTCATTTCACCGGAGTTTGGGGGTTTTGGTTTGGATGTCCAAGCTTTCAATTAGATATGTGCACGTCGTGGCGCACGAGCGAGTGAGTGAGTTCGCGCTTTGAACCTCATCTAATATATAAACAGGGGTCGTGTTATTGCCAGGGGCTTCTCGCCATCGAAAACACTTGCGATATGATCTTCGACATCGATGTCCTTCGCTACCGGAAGAGAGATCGACGGCGCTTCAAACAGTCCTGTGCAGGAACCCAGAAAGCCGGACATTGTGATATCGTCGTCGCCCACACGTGGCTCAGGAAGGCATGGCAAGCCTTGGTTTAGAGGGCAGCATCGAGGGATTCCGATGGTTGGAACAATGTCCCGAACAAACTCTCGAGCAACTTGCAACATATGACTAGAGGTCGTAAAATGAAATGGCCAGTCAAAGCTCGAACGAGCAAAACTCTGGATGTACTGTTGATCATTAAGGATTGCATCAAAGAGCGCACAGAGGGTCAGGGTGTGCCGGGTATTTTTGCAACTGCAGTAGTTCCCCAATACTCGGAGGTTCTGGGAAGCGACCAGAGCCAGCGAAGGGCCCGAGTGTGGAATATTTCTCCGGTGGGAAATGAATGGTTACGGACTATGCCTTCCGGATCCCTCTGCAAAACATGCCGCTGGCCCTCCCTTGCACTTCAATGCGATGCTGTAGCCAATCCAGCTCCAGCCTCTGGCCTCAAGTGATATTATTAGCCGGCCGGCATACTGTACTGGTAGCTTCCATATGCACGGGGGGAGGGGAGTGGAGGGGAGGGGGTCCAATTTCTAATCTGACTACCACCGTATATTCCCTTCTCTCCAACCCCCTGCCGTTCAGAACCACCTATTTATTCATGATCTTCCCATCTTCCCCTTTCCCCGCCCCACTTGGGCCAGTATGATGTCCGTTCGTTGAGATGAGATGATGAAGTTACATACGAGTACGGCAAGGCCTGCTAGTAAATTCCAGTACGAATACCGTAGTTCATTTCGACCAATCTATCTGCTGCGTAGCTTGAAGTGCTCGTAAGCAAATCCGAGAGAAGCCTAGAGCCCGTTTTCTCGAGCGAGTACGCGAGCAGGCAGGACAGGGGGTTATCATGACATGGGAAAATCGTAAAGAACGGAAGCTCGAGTCGACATCTTGACACCGACAGCTTTTGATAGAATCTGCTATTCTCTTGAGACTTCGGCTCACCCAACAATTAGAAGGGACATTATATGTGAAAGCATAGGAAGTAGTGTCTCATGTCCCTTACGATACTCTGAAAGTCCACGCAGTATCAATTCGCAGTAACATCTTACATGGGAGGATACCTATAACCAGATTGATACAAGGTTTGCGATTAGATTCCGGGAAGATAAGGGAAATATAGGGCCGTTGCCGAAGCCCGAAAGTGCCATGAGGCTGTCGCTATATAATGATTGTCATATGGACAAGGCACGCTTGCCGGTAGGGGTCTCATTAATTGAACTTTAAATGTATCAAATTCTTATAACAAATTATCACAATTATGGATTACTATACGGAGTACGTCCGTACCGGGAGTTGCAATTATCGCGGGTCTTTGTAGGGGTCTTTTACAAGCGCTATTCGGAATCGGACTTGTAATCTCAAGATGCATGTGTCGGCTTAGGAAAATAGGAATACTAGCAGTAGTCTTACGTGCCGTATATGTTCCCTATAAGGTATTGTCATTAATACTCTGATACTACATCTTTCTACACCATATGCATATAGAGCGTATATAGAACCCCGCAGCCAAGCAACGCCCCTTTTTAGTATATAGAGGATTTCTTGGCGATTTGATATCTATCTAAGGCATAAAGGATCGTATTCGGGGTTTATTTGGCCAATAGATACTTCGTACCTTAATCATGTTTAAGTGGAAAGGTGCAATCTTCATGACAGATAATACCCTGTACCCGCACGATCTACGGACAGCATCTGGCCCCTGGTTTTATAATCCTGGGTGTATAATCTTGTCGGCAGCTACGGCAGGCGCCACAATTTCCCATCTTTGACGACACGACACTCGATCCTTGAGGTTCAGGGTCCTCCATGCAGTCTGTGCTACGCACAGTACTGTACTGGACTTCCGTACCGGTCCGGGTTTGACATCTTACAGAGTTACAGTACGTCTAGATGCGTTCCATGTACGGTATGGCATCACCCCGTTGAGACGTAGGAACCACTGAGCTGAGTTTCTTTTCCGCTGGTTCTTTATCATGGTCCAAAGAATGCTTTGCATTTTAGTTTACCGGCAGCGGAGCACGCAGTTAAAAATAAACCACAAATATCGCACCACACCCCGCATTGAGAGGCTGGCTCGGATCAAGAACGATAATGCGCCTATTTTCCGCGAGCCGGAAGCAGTAATTTTCAAGGGATGGGAGTCTAATTGCTTTGGGATGCGTCCACGACGACCAAAGAGTGCTCGACGACAGGGGTAGCCGTTCCTGGAATATGTATTGATTCAGAAGGGTTTTCCGCAGGGCTAGACTGTGTCAGTACTTGTTGCAGTACTTAGAGGCCCGGCGCGCAACAGGCGTGTCCAAACCGCTGTCGTTCGTTATACAGCGGCTGAACCAGTACGAAGTACTCCGTAATACCATAGTACCAGCCGTCGGACTTGTAACTGTGGAGCTTGCTCGCGCGTATTCGCAATACAGAAGACCTCGGTTTTTGGCTTTAGCTTCATCGTTTTGCTTGCTTGGGCCCACTGCGAACCATTCCATCGGTGCATCTGTCAGCTTTCCCCTTATGCGGAATAATTTATTAGCACGGCCGGAATCCTGCCATGTACTATAATAGGTATGTGCGCCACGCTTCCTGTACTGTAACATCCAAAGCCTCTTTGGTTCCCGGTACTGACAGCAGCCGCGCAGCGGCAGCAGCAAAGTCCACTTGTAGCTTTGGACTCTGAACTAGAACTGCTCGTAACGCGTATTATCGCCTCTGCAATGTGGGGAGTAGTGCTTAGCCCTGCCAATAGTTTATCCAAACAAAGCTGTAGGGCTCCGCGACGGGAAGCCCTCGGGTCTTAGTCGTCTGAAGATTTTCGGGTTTGTTGAGGCATCATTGGTTCTTCGTATTATTCGAATGAACCAGTATAGTGTCGGAATTTGGCATTATTATGCACGCCATTCCCTTCTCAGCATCTAGAAACGGGCGCTGGAGAGAACAAGGCTGCTGAGCTTGGATCACTTCATGCACCACTTCGAATCGTCTGGGGCGAGTCAGGTCTGTGGATTATTTGAATCTCGAAGAGTCGAACGGCATTGCTGCTTTGGCATGCGATTGGCCCCCCTCGTAGCGGGCTGTACGGAGTTTCTCCAGCTCTGTGGTTTTTTGGATACACAAGGCTGCGTCTGCTTAACCTAGAGCCCTGAACATGACGCACTTGAAGGCTATTTGGCTCCCCAAACAATGGTGAGCACATGGCTGCCCACGAGGATGAGACGCTGTTGCTGTGGCAAGACTTGCGAACAGCAACGTCCCAAAAGATCATTCAGTTGGAACAAATATGCGGTCATTCAAAAGCAATCGAGTGCCGTCGTATTATTATACCGTACGAGTAGTCTGTACGGGTGATTCTCGATCGGCGAGTTTCTTCGAGACCCTATGTCCAAGGATGAGCACGACCATATTTGTGCCCGACAATTTCCCGTTGATGAGAATCGAACGTTGCGAAGAATCAGTACACAAGTATCAAGTACTATTGATTTGCAAGGAGCATGAGTGAGGCTCGAATTTTTGCTCTAACATGGATTCTCAGACTGCCGTCACTGAGCATGTATCACAGTAAGATTGAATTGGAGGTTTCTGGCTGGTGGAGAGCAGTTCGCATGCTGCAGCAAATAATGCAGGCGCCCGTCCAATGCTTCTCAAC
>QGMI01000718.1:0-20839 GCA_007821535.1 Lachnellula occidentalis | reverse complement strand
ATATATAAGAAGAAGGTATTATAATATGATATAATATAGTATTATAATATTATTAAGAAGTAAGAGGTAAGAAGGAAGAAGAGGTCTCTTATATAGTAATATAAGGTTCGAGAGAGAGATAGCTAACTTTACTATTCTAGGAGTAAATCATATATGAACTTAGAAACTTAGAAGTAAGGTATAATTAAATTTGCAAAATTAAATATAAAGTATAAGTGAATTTGCAAAATCAGGTATAGATTTAGGTATGAAGTATGAGTAATAGTATATATATGACTAAATGCTTATTAACTATATGCTTATTAGCAATTCACTTGGGTTGATTGATATTTTAAAGTATAAGTTTTTAAATTCTATTTGATTTAGCTTATAGAGCTTATTTAGTTTCTTATTTGATTAGATAGATAATACTTTTGCTATTCGTAGTTTAAACTATCTTATATAATAGGATTTGCTTTAATAGATTATAAGTTAATCTCTAAATCGCTTCTTTTTCTTAATCTTACGTAATCTCATATTTTGCGTAACTATCTATACTTTTTATATATCTACCTAAAGAAAAAACTTATTTACTACTACCTTCTTCTCTTATACGACTACTTTCTTATTAGCTTCCTAGTATTATATCGTTTTCTTGCCCTTATAAAGAGGAGCTACCTTCTTACTCTCTTAGCTTATAGTCTATACTATCTACGATTAAGGTTAATATTACGATAAAGGAGTATACCTATTACTATATAATATAACGGGAATTAGAGTTTAGGTAGTTTAGGAATAGGAAATTAAAAGCTTTCTATTAGCTATATTTATACTCCTAGATAATAGTACGTATACTTAAGTAGTCCTAGATAATAGTACCTATACTTAAGTAAAAGTAGAAGTAGCTATTATACGAGCTAGATTCTAATATCTAGATCTAACCTACTTAGTATTAGTAGTATAAGAACTCTTAGTATATAGTTAAGAAGATAAGAAGGGTAGAATAAGTAGTATAAGGGAAATAGGCATACTAATAATAGGCTTCTCCGAAATAGCTATCCCTAACTCGACTCTCTATATAAGACTCCTCTATAATCCTAGAGGATAATATAATAATGTTTTCTCTATTTCTACCTTCTTAGAATACCCTTCCTTTATCGTTTATATAGGGTAGTCTATTTCCTTCCTTCTCTTAGTTTAGTATACTAATACTAGATCTTCCTAAAGAAAGATAAGAGTCTCCTAACTTTAGTATACCCTTTATAATACCTATGAATATACTTCTACCTCTACTATTTGCTCTTAGGGTACCTTTTATAAAGGCGAAATTATAGGAGAAGGTTAGGGAGTTCTATAAGGCACTTAATAACGAGATAATAGAGTATTATCCTTATTGCAAAAAGAGGTAGTTTACGATAAAACTATACCTATATAATAGAAATCTTTATAATAGGTATATTATAGATAGGAAGAAGTAGAAAGAGAGTAGTCCCGACCTATAGGGTCCTAAGAATAATATAGATATTAGAGTTGTACTATAATATCTAAAGGATTTAACTAAGTTTAAGGAGTTAATTATTACTTGGGCCTATCTAGTAATCTAAATACATTATAAACGAGGATACTAGTACTATTATACAGGGCATATGATATGTATATTATAGGATAAAGTAAAGTAGTTCTCTAACTTACCTTACTAGGTAGATAAGTTAGATATTATACTACTTTATCTACTAGAATCCTAGGGAGGAGACGAGCTATATCGTTACTAGTTTCATTCCTAATTCCAAGTACAATAGAATTATATTAAGGAAGCTCTTATCTAGCTATAAGCAAACTATCTTAACTACTACTATATTATAATATCCGAGGAGAATTTAAGTTAGCTTCCTAAAGATAGTAATATTTCCTAGTATATTATTAACCTTAAAGAGAATCTAATAATAGAGAATAAGGAGTAGGTTCTATAATAAGGAAATAATCAGTCTATTAATAAAGTATAAGAATATAGACTTGAGGTTAGTAATAATAAGTATTATATAGACTATCCTATACTCCTAAGTCAAGAATCTATAATCCTTAACCTGAATATATAATAAACCGAGTCGGAGATATTATAAAAGAGTACTTAATGATAAGAAGAGCTTATAGAAGCTATAGATACTATAGGACCTACTAAAGAAATACCTTAATAACCTTTATGTATTCCTATTAGCTAGGCCTCTACTCTAGTAATTCATTTAACTCTAATTAGCAAGTTAGGTAGCTAGTATTATCTATTTGCTATATACTTCCTAATGCTCTTTCTATATAGTTAGGGGGATTTCTATACCCTTTATAAACAATTAATATCTCTTAATACCTAGGCATAATACCTTTTATAGTTCTATAATAATCGGTTTAGTACTTACTCTTAGTTTCGGTTTATAGTTTTTAATATAATTTAACGAGTAAAGATAAAGAAGGTTACTAACTACTTTATTATTATAAATCTAGAGACTTGTACTCTTGATACTAAGGAGTTAATTGAGAGCTTACGAAATAGAAGCCCTATACTTTATAAAGCTATTCAAGCTAGTAATTATCTTACTAGAACTTGTCCTTTCTAGTCTATAAAGCTAAATAGTCTTAAGGCATAAGTCTAGGGCTTATATAATAAAGGTACTATCTTTTATACCTAGAGTTATACTGATTACTAGTAGGATAATCTTTATTAGTATATGCCTAACTATAATAAGTATAAGACTATAATAGAGATTAACTATCTACGGATTACTTAGCATAATATCTAGAAATATCTACATATTATTATAGCTTAATTAGATATACGATTTCGTTACTTCCTAGAGATCATAATAGATAAGCTTCTTAGTAGTATAAAGGATCATTAGTACTATTACGAGTAGTAGGCTCGTAGTACTAGTCACGTCTATTATATTATCTAGATAAAGGATTCTCTAAAACTAGGTATTCGTATAGAAGTAGATTATATAGCATTTACTAAGTATTAGAATATTCAGATCTTTATATTTAATCTTAACTCGACTTATCCTACTAATCTATATTACCTATCTTCCTTCCCTTATCTCTAGGTAGTTAATTCCTAGGATTAGGTTACTACTATAATTAATCGGTTCTAATACTATAGTTATTATAAGCTAGGGGCTTATCTACGAAAGAGATAAAGGACTAAGATTATAGAATATTAGTTCTTCTTCCCTTATAAGCATTAGGACTAGGCAGGTATTATATAATAGGTTAATAGTAAAAGCTTTATATTTACTTTAATTTAGAATAGTAACTACTTGAATTAGTACTCTCCTACTATAGCTCTAGGGTAGTAGGCGAATATAGATATCTAACTAATAGCTACTTATAGTAGTTTAGTATTATATATAGCAAAATATATTAGTAAGGTAGAGAAGAAGTTATAGTCGTATTAGGAGATTTAGGATAATATATAAGTCTATCCCCTTTCTTTCTACTTCTTCTAGTTGTACCTAGCTAACTTATAGTAGGTTCTACTATATATTAATACTAACTTGCTAATAAAGTCCTTTATCTATAAACTCCTTAATCGCCTATTAAAGGAGCAAGACTAGTCAGTATAGGAAGTCTCTTATATCCTTTTCTAGATCTTCTAGTAAGATTTATCACGTGATTATATAGACCTTCCTTACTACCCTAAGGAGGGCTAATAATGATATATTATAATCGAGTCGGATAGGTCGTCTAGAGAGAAGCTATCTATATATAAATAATATAAAGGTCGTATTAACTATCTAAAAGGAGAGGAATACTTATAATATATAACCTTAGTTTAGTAGTTATAAGAGTATAACTACCTAAAGACACTTAGGCTCTACTCTTATATATTGCTATAAGTAATCTAATACTTCCTATTATATAATTCTTTTCCGACCTATAATAATTACGAGGATTACTATTATATTAAGCTAATACTTACCTATCCTTTTATAGAGGTTAAGGAGCTTCTTATTATAGACAGCTAGGACTATAATAGTTATATAGAAGCATATATATTATACTATAAGTAGTATAATAATTACCTTAATAACTTCTACGATAAGGTCCTTCTATAGCATATTAGTAAGGAGGATCTAGTTATAGATAATGATAACTATAATAAGATAGAAGGTATACTACTACTAGTTATACCTTATATAGAACTTGAGGTATATAGAGCTATTAATCCCTAGTAGGATAATAGTCTATAATAAGAAGACCTTAACGACTTAGGCAAGTAGGATCTAGATTATACTTATAATTAGAATCTATATTAAGGTCGGTATTTACAAATAGATCCTAGATAGTAGGATACTATAAAGCGCGATTTCCTAGCTAATTATATCTTTCTAGATATTATAAATCCTAAGGATCTTATATTAAATATCAAGTAGCAAAAGGTATATAATATACTTATTAATTATTATATTATAATGCTTGCTAGTAATAACCCTATAGCATTACGACTAAACCTTAATAGAGTTGCTAAGACTAGGAAGATATATATTCTTCTATAGGCAAGTATACGAATAGCTACTTTAGCTTCTAAGGCTAGGCATATTAATCCCGTCGTACGTACTACCCTAATAGGGGTAGCTATATATAATTTTAAGAGTAAAATAATCTACTTACTACTACGGATTCCTATACAAGTAGGGAATAATAGCATAGGGCCTAATATACTATTAATACCTAGTATAAAGAGTTACTTATAGATAGCTCTTTAGGATATAAAGTACTTGATTATTAATAAGAAGTCTATAATTAGTATTAAGCTTCTAGGTATAATCTACTTCTAGTTATATAAGATCTTTCCTCTATAATATAATAAGCCTTATAGTAGGATTAATATTATTATATATAGGAATTTCAAGTAGTTACTACTAATTGCTAAGAGTCTAATATATATAAGGAAGAAGCTTTATATAGTAGATACTCAAGTTAATAGCAAACTTATATATATAGCTCTTAATCGTATAGCTTAGCTTCTTACTCTCTAATACTAGTAAGGAAGTAGCCCTAAGTCTCTTAGATTTAAATAAGCTTTATCTGAACTATAAAGTAGTAATTATTCCCTAGTAAGCTATAATTAGTTTACTTCTTAATTCAAGTAGAACCTTTCTCCTAATAAGATTATATTATTTGATAATACTATACAACTCTTCTTTATTCATATAGAGGTAGCCTACTATAATTATAACTATCTACGAGACTACAAGTAGCCTATTTTATATATATATTTATTATATATAGGCAACTTAGCTCGTAAAGCTATAGATGATAAAGTAGATAGTTTAGATATTAGCTTAGCAATTTATATTAGGGCTTATATAATGCTTATAGATAACTTGTAGACTAAAAGAGGTCTTGTAAATAGTTCTATTAAGATCGTATAGAATATTATATAAATAGAGATATAGGATATTAAAGACGACCTACTAACTACAATTCTAGTTAAGTTTAAGGAGTATACTAGTCTAACTTATAGTAATACGAATTATATACCTATTTTCCTTATTATATAGCAGTTTAAGTATAAGAATCAGGATTATATAAGGAAGAATATACCCCTCTAAGCTATATATATAATTATAGTATATAAGAGCTAGGGCCTAATGCTTCCTAGGATTATACTTAGCTTTACAATTAGGGATTTTACTATTAGATTATCATATATAGCTATTTCATATATATAAGAGCTAGGGGATATTATATAGCTAGATACTTTTATATAAGATTAGTTTAAACCTTTAAAGCTAAGTATAAATGCTATAGATAAGTTATAGGATTAGGAGCATTATACTAGATAATTAATACTATAAACTTATATAAAAGTATATACTAGCGCTAGTACCTTCCCCTGTAGCCTTCTTTAACTTCCCTAATCCTTTAAAATGCTTAGATAAAATAGTTTTTAAAGACGTATAAGACTACGTCAGCTAGTAACTGTATGGTCAACGCCCCGGAGCTTGCGTAGGGCCGCGGGGGACATGCTTTGATCCTGATAAGAAAAGTAACTGCGGAATGAAAAACAACAAACTGGGGAAGAGTTTGCAGGTTACTTGGCTTGGTAAGCCAATCGAGGTCCTAAATTAAGCACTCGGTAGTAGTAACTGTCCGGGTACTACTGAATAATATGTAAATACCACAGAATAACAGTGCTTGATATGAGAAGTGCGTGAAGTTTTTAACTTATCCGTATGTATTCATCAAGAATACTAGATACGATCCTGATCCAATGTACAGTACTAATAAGAGCGCGACCACATGTTTTGATATCACGTGGGTCTGTTTATGGATGAACCCCTTTGGAGCATGACTTCTGCTAGCAATTGGTTCATTGAAATTCTAAACAGCTGGAGCATAAACACTGCTGCTTTTGTATCCCGAATTATCAACATTTACCTCTCGTAAGATTCATCCTGCTGCTCCCACCATAGCCTTCTGTAAGTACGGTAGCACGCCCAAAACAGCACTAGCATCGGCCGCCTGCGCCGAAACACCTTGAGAGCTTCCACACTTCCACAGCCTTGCCATCCATCACAGGGGGTAACATAACACTCAATAACACTGCTCAACCCCATCCAACCCCATTCAGCCCTGAATACTCCACAACATCCAGGTACTCGTAAAGCCACAATATACGTCCAATCCCCTTCATCCCCCACCATGGATTCTCTTCCTACCGAGATCCTGGGGTTGGTCCTCCGGTTCAACGTAGACATGTGCCGGCACGACAAGAACCTCGTCCTCCCACTTCGACTCGTCTGCAAGGCCTTCGACGCTGCCCTCAAGCCATACATATTTAGGACTGTGCAGCTGGAGTTCTCGCGGTTCTTGAAGGATGCTACGCCGAATACAGACAGCCTGGCAAGGGTGGGGCACTTGTGCAGTGCAGTTTATATGGACATGATGGTCGTTAGAGATGAAGGTATGGGTTCCTCTCTCCATAGCTTGGATATCCCATCGAGGAGGGCTCTGGGCATCATCAATTCAAAGGCCCTTTATTGAGTCCAAGTTCTTTAACTGATGGTAGAGGCCTTGCAAACTTAGCTTGATGCTAATACTGTCTGCAGAGGAAATCACTCGTCTCTCCGACATCTTTCGAGGACTGGTCTCTAAAGTGCCTGAAATGGTACCACTTCTTGAAGATCTACGGAGGCATTGCATGAGCGAATCTACATTTGACGAGACGGATTTCCGAAGAGTATTGGAGGTAAGTCGCAGACTCCCATCAACTCCAAGCCCCGCTAACAATTATGGCAGAACGTCCTTGAACACATCCCAAACACAAGCCGTTTAAAGATGAACCTACCCTTCCAAGTTGTCGGCGACCAGAGTCTCACAGCCACCCTTCTCCTGGCAACTACATTCGCATCCCTAGCAAAGCGTGACGAAGAACATCTATCCCTCGAAACCCTCGTCATAGACCATGTTAGCGATACCACGATCAACAATATCTGCAATAACCCTATAGATCTCAAAAACGCTATGAAGACGTTCAAGGAGTTAACGCATCTAGTTTTGTCATTTAAGAGACAAGAAAAGCGGAACTCGACCTTCAATAGGAATCTGTGGTTTTTGATTCGCAAAGCAGGTAAGCTTGGCAGCTTGTGCCTAGTTGGATGGAACGTGAAAAGGGACATCTTGACCCGGCGGCATCGGCACAGAGGGGTTACCGAGAACGATTGGAGGATGCGTTCACTACCGTATCCACTAGAGACATCCCTAAGCTTCGACCGCTTGCGATTTTTGGAACTCAAACGTGTTGATATCGACCCTAATCAGCTAGTGCAACTCATCGCAGATTGTTCGGGTACTCTCAAAGAACTATATCTCGTAGAGGTTTATATCAAGGTGAACGGTACGGCGGACGAGGACAATGTTGCATTATGGATAGGTCTCCAAGATTCTCCAACTCCACTGGACGCTTGTTGGGTCGCTCAAGATCTACGCAACATGAAGAGCTTGGAACTAGATGTACTGCGAGTTACGGGTCTAGGATACGATGATTTTGAGCCAGACGAAGACTCCTTACACCCTACTTACGACCTCGGAGATCCTAGTGGTTCTGACAAGTCATTCGACCAGCGATTCGTCGAGGCAGTCATGCGGGCTGACATCGATACTACTACTAAACCCACCCCGCCGTCAAAGACCCTTTCTCCTGAACCATTACCTGAGCAAGACGTAGTCCTGCCTCCGGTTATTTCAACCGCAGGTTCAAACGCAGGTCCCGAAGCACAAGAGTCAGAAGTGGCCATTCCAAATCCTGAATGTCTAGTCCAACGCAGCGACTACGACGCAGATACATTTCAACGCCACCACAACACCACATCACACTTCAAGCGCAGCATAGACGGCTACTTCACTAACCACAACGAACAAGCTCTTAAAGAATTACAGAATTTGATCAGTGTGGCAGATAGGGGCATGTCGCTCATCAGCCAGGAGATTGAGAGGTATAGAGTTGCGACAGTTGATCCGACGACTGGAGGCATGGTAACGGCTCCGACGCCGTGGCCTTAGATGAGCTGATCATGGGGGGTATGGGCCTGCTGGGTCATAATTATACTTTGCCACACTACATTTGCCAATTTTAGAGCGGGTGTTGATAAATATCATATTTTCCGTCTGAAATTTCTATTCGCATTGTTATCAGAATGGGTGTTGTTTGGGGATGAGATTCATGGCGTGCCTTCCTGTTGGATTCACTTTCAACTTGTTTACTGGCAATTATTTCCATTCTAAGCAGGTACCGTCTGAACCTCTCATTCACCTCCACAACCCTGTCAAGGGCTTTCTTAAAAATTCATTAAACCTCGCGTCTGCATCTGCATCTTCCTTACAACCACAGCTACGAGGAGCCGCCCACAGCCACGCGAACTGCTTCTTCTGCTTCTACGCCTCTGGTACTTGACACCTTCGCTGCTGTGTTTCTTCGCAGACAAGTTTGGATACACTGGTGGGATTGCACAGTATCTCAATTCACTTTTTACCGTGCATCATTGACCAGCCCCAACTCCAAGGTATGGACTCTTGTCTCCTAATAATGTTTTACAGACTACTTACGATCATTGATCACAGCATTGTGCGCCAACGCTCCGATAATAGCCACTTCTCGATAATCGATCCCCGAATTGTCGTTCCGACATGCAAGACCCCCGAGAGCAAATCAGCGCGTCTGCGGGCCAGCCCACCGTTATGTCCTTCTCCGAGACTTCCTATCCCAGCATCGATACCGACTCGCAGCAGGGGATTGACACAGATCATGGTGCGAACATTGTCCAGCCCCGCTTCGATAAGTTTACGTTGTTCCCCGAGCTACCTATCGAACTACGCCTGGTCATCTGGAAGCTTGCACTGCCGAATGGTGCTGCGAACGACGGGAAGCGCATATTCTGCCTTTCTGCTCGGATCGTCAACGATGACACACGGTCGAGCTTGATATTCTACCGAAGACCACGATACTCGACCGCGCACCATAGGTCATCCGGACGCTTCCTCGACGCGATGCTCGTCGAGTACGAGAGTTGGAGAAAGGACATGCGGGAAGTCAGCCTTCTTGGACTATGCAAAGAATCTCGAGATGTATTCCTGGATGCCTTCCCGCACACCCTTTCAGCGGGGGATTTGGGCGTTATCCGCTATAATGAGCAAATCACTCTACACGTTGAGAATTGGTTTGTTAGGGGTTTGAGAAGAGACATTGGAGAAGCCGTTGAGAAGAATCTCCTGCTACCATCCATCAACACAATCCGCAAAATGGCACTGGTTGTCCATGATTCGTTCCATTGGAATCATCAAGACATGCTGCAATGTTTTGGGGGTCTAAGCTATATCAGTATGCACCAATTGGCATTCAGCTTTCTCTCTCAGTCAGCAGAGGACCGCGATATAGACGACATCGATAATGAGACCGAAGCCTGGGAGCGTGATGAAGCCTTGGAGCGTGATGAAGCCTGGGAGCATGATGCTGTTAGCTTTAAGCGGAGCTTGGAAAACGCTTTCGAAGAATATCGTCCCGGCGTCAAGGTACCGGAGGTCGAAATTTTTTGATCAGTGGTGATCGCAAGGGGAAAAGGGTGGGGTTGATGGCATTTGCGGAGCTTGCAACATGGCATGAAACTTATTATCCTGTACATTCCGGGAATCTGAGATGCTACGTACGGGATATGCAAACAATACTGTTCGACAAATACATCATTGTAACAATCCACCATGTGCTAATTCAACAGTGAGTATAAATTACTTTATCTACATCATATACTCCTGGACACTTCTTAGAAAGGGATTATCCGACGTGTTTATAATCCTTGGGCTCCAAACATGCTAGAAGAACGGGGAAGAGGGGTAAACGGTACCGCGGATTATACTTGCTTCTCTTTCAAGTCTGTCAGTGGACTCTTTTAAAGTTTTTACTCTACAACTTTATACTCCGCGCTACTTAAGAAGCCTATGTTTGATAGAATATGAGACTCTCTCACCCTAATATTGCTTAAGCTATGACCTTCATTGCTATTCTATGGAGTTAACTAGGGGAAAGAGCCAGTCAGATATACGGGATCTATCCTTTCCACGCTAAACAGTCTCCACTGACAGACTTGAAGAAAAAGCGAGTAGAAGACCAGGGCATATTGTAGGATCACAATTTAGAAGACATTGATTTGCATTTATGAAATTTTAATAGGTTGCAAGATTAAACCTATCATTGCTACGCTAGAGTCTGTACCGTATTTGGGGAGTCACGTGTGGCAGTCTGATTCAGCTTAGCGCTTCGCTAAGCTCTATATAGAGGCGGAATTTTGAACCTCCATCGTTCTTCTATATTGAACTCTGAGGATCTCTTGGTTTTCCCACCACCATTCCTCATAGTCTTTTAGACACATACGACGGCCCTGTTTGAGCCGTACCAGTCAAAGTAGGAATGAGACGCTTGTCATTCTGCTCTCCTTGCTAAAGCCGTGACACGTAAACGTCACTTGAATTCCCGCGTACCCGTCCTAGTTAAGTCAGTTATAGAGCGCGGGACTCTCGAAGCGTGTTTACACTTGGTCATCGATCCCTATACCACATCAGACAGCTAGCTGCGCACAAGAAATTATAAGTTTTCTGGCAATCCACAAATCACGAATCGCATCTTCGTTATCAGATCCTGCAACGTAAGTCTCGACAATGCATTCTCATTTACATGCACTGATGATGTCAAGCAACAGCTTCAATCTCGAGTTGTTAGCTCCGGTCTAAACACCAAAACACGATGCCTTCAACTCCCTCCTTCAGCGAGAACGTCGACCCTGGTACCACAATCCAGCCTTCCGAGCCTGTCCGTTTTGACCAATTTCCCCTTCTCCCAAAACTACCTTTGGAGCTGCGGTTGAACATCTGGAAACTTGCCCTTCCTCGTGGCTTCTCTGAAAATGGAGTACGCGTACTTTGTGTCGAAGCTGTGCCGCAGTGTCTTGTGGCAGCCCAACCCGCCAGTTGCAAGTTTCGTTTCGTGACAGCCCAACAGAGGATGGCGAGAGACGACATGGGCTGTTACCCACCGGGCGAGCTCAGCAAAGAGCAGACCCTTGCGAAGATAAGAACGGAAGCTGAAGCAGATGGGGCAGATCTAATGGACGTACGTCTTCTGAAGGTCTGCTATGAATCTCGTGGAGTATTTATACAAGTATTTCCCTATTACCTCCTCGTCGATGGCACAGAACACGGCCACATTCGGTTCAACCATCAGACTATATTGAATGTCACAAACATATTAAGTGAGGACGTTCAAGACTGGATTCTCAGGGCAAAGGACATGGATTGCGAGCTGCCCAGCTTGAAGGAGGTTCGATGTTTAGCCGTTGATCAAACGTTCAAGACAGGTATGCCTCTGTCGGCCTTGGGTCTCACTCTGTTTGGAGGCCTTGAGAGTGTAAAGGTATCCATGTGCCCATTTACCCGCTTAGGCAAGTCCTGTGATATCTGTCATAGTCAGAATGTTGCCCTATTTTCGCGACATGTGGACCGTATTACGGCGAAACAGAGGCGTTTTGACGCCTTGTTGGCAGCTTTCGCTTCTGATATCAGCTTCGATTTCAAACTTCCCCAAGTCGAATACAGCCAACACTAGGAAGAGTAATGAGGGTAGGAAATCTAGCGGCTAGATTACGTGTGGCTCTGGCGCTAGCATGGGGACGGAGAGTTTTGAGTATGGGGCAAGCATCGTATTATAGTCAGTCACTCTAATAGCTTCCACTCAAGGGGAGCTGATATTATTGGAAGTTAGTACAATGTTCAGTACACACAGCAGGATGCCAGTAAACCACACAATAGTGCAACCTATCTCGGTATCAGTTCTTTATTTTTCCCCCCGGACACTTTCAGACGTCCCGGGTACACAGTGAACACTTCCAATTACCTACCAATGTTCTACGTAACAAGATATCTGCTTGAAGCCAGGGCTCTGGAACATTATGTCACTATTTACTAAGACATACCTAAGCAGGGACCAAACCATCTCATCAAAGAGCTTATTGCAGGTAGGCTCGCACACGTGATGCTCGCTTAAAGTTGTTCATTCTGGCCCCCTATCCCGCCCCGCTCATAAATAACGACTTGCCTCTTTCTTCAAATTCAATGCTACATTCCGTCCCCAGAGCACATTTCAGACACCTACGAATTCGATCAGAAAGCACCACCCCAGCAAAATAACGCCAAGTTCGGTACGATTAATCAAGTCAAACTTGAACATTTGCACCACCTGAAACTTTCTGGAATCGATACCGTCAGTACCCATCATGGCAACACATTCCGAAGAGAACGTCGTTCTAGAGGTAGATCCTCTCCAAGCTCAGGAAGAAAATGTGGTCGGCGCACGACATAATTTCGATATCTTCAATCACTTCCCTAAGCTGCCGATCGAGTTGAGGTTGGCGATATGGTAGGTTATTAAGACGCATAGACGTCTTCCCCCGCAAGCAATATTATTCTTGCTCTATGACCTACTTTTGAAAAGACCATTGCTAACCACCCGTTGTTTACAGGGCCTTGGCTCTCCCTAATGGCCCGCAAAACGACGGAGATCGTGTGCTCTTAGTTCGTGCTCACAACTGGACCTGGTTTACGGTTACGAACCCTCCACGATCCCGCATTCTCCTCTCCTCCCCAAATATGTTTGCCCCCAGTGAGAAGACCTACCGCTACTACGGACCCGCTGGCGAATCGAAAATTATAAGATACAGTCGCGACATGGTAGATCTCAGTCTTCTGGAGACTTGCCACGAGTCAAGACTGGCGTATACCAAGAGATTCAACAAAACTCTTCCTACTCGCGAAGGCGGAGTGATACGATTCAATGACCAAACGACGATATGGTTCGAGAACTTGTTATCTGGAGAATTCCTGCCGGGTCTCCAGCCTCAGAGTCGAGATTCAGATCCTTCCGAGTCTAGCCAACTACCAGAATGGTTTCGCACTATCAACAAGTTAGCTGTTACTGCCGATTTCCCAGAGTACTGCTTATCCGAAGATCTTAAGGAGTTACTTTTGAACTTCGCTGCCTTGACGTCTTTCAGGCTCGACATGGGCTGGATTGAAGGGGATAGCAAGCGGATGTCGCCAGATGAGACAAAATATAGGAGTGACAAGTTCGAGAAACTTGTCACGCAGTTGAAAGATTGGCAGAAGCGTCACAAGAAGTACAGTGTACCAGATGTTGGTACTTTTGAATGGGCCTGAAAGGCATTGAGGGGTGTTGCTTCTGTGGGAGGTTGCTGGTGGATGATATGCAAAGCATGGGAATGTGAACTTTGTACTGGCAGTATAGAATATCATCGGAATTACGCGTGAAGGCTTTAATATAGAGTCGGCCTTCGGCGATACTGCTAGCAAATGAATTATAAACTACCTAATGTCTTCTTTGATGTGCTAGACTCCTGCTCCCATGACCTCAGTGAATGGACGTCGCTAGCCAAGCGAGTTTTCCTCGTCAACCTCTTTACCACCAAATTCATTGACCTTCACTTTTTTATGCAACTGCGCAACTCCTTCCCAAATCTCAGAACTGCTTCTCCTCGACAACATGGCACCTCACAAGACCACGAACATCGCTGGGGACCAGCATTTTTCGCCAAACACATCAGCGACCGTTAAACACCAAGAAGCTCTTCCCAAGACCACTGGGGAATCTCTCACGCAGCAAAGCCCAATGGACCCGGGCAGCGGATCAAGTGCCATTGCACAAGAACCCCTCACGGAATTCACCTTGTTTCCAAAGCTACCTCCCGAGTCAGTAGCGCATTTTCCCAAGTCAAACACCCCAAAGGAAGCAAGATTAACTAAAAACCTCGTGATATTAGGCTCCGGGACAAGATCTGGAAGCTTGCACTTCCAAGAGGTCCATCCCAAGACGGCAATCGCATCTTCCGACTCAAAATTGACGTTTATGATGCCACGCCCACAGATCCTGGAAATCTGCAATTCTCCATGGGAACGGCAAGAACTTCCATGTATTCGTTCAGCGACGAGTCAGCCGCAGATAAAGCGCAGGAAGTCGCAATGGAGGAGGGATTTCTGGCCGACATGACGGATTTGGGTCTGCTTAAAGCCTGCCGCGAATCGAGACGGGTGTTTTTGGAGAATGCAGCTCCATACAGCCTCCCAGCAGTCAACGGCGGAAAGGTTTACTTTGATGATTTATTGACGCTTTACATCGAAAATATAGATCTAAAACGGATTGAAATGCATCTCTCAGCCTGGAACCGAACGAAGACAAAGTTGCCTGGCTGGTTCAACGACATCCGCAAAGTAGTTTCTTCCCCGCACCACGATTTGGGTTTTGGGATTCTGTTAATGCTGGTTAGATTTAGAGGTTTGCGGTCTTTCAAGTATGACGTGGAGCTATCTTGCGACGTGCGAGGAGCATCAGCACGTAGGAGCGTTCTTGAAGACGAGGCGGATTCGTTGTATCAGGTTCTCGCCTTTTGCAAGAGCTCGGATTATAAGACTCCCAGTCCACCATTTTTCAAATGGAGGTGCAGTGGAGAGGGACCGGAGGAGAGGTTGGAGTAGTGGGCTCATATCAGGATGGAATGGAGAATAACAACTTTACGCCGGGAAGCAGCATGAAAGATCGGACTTCGCTGAAAAAGAACAAACAACGCAGTCATTTTTTGGACACTAAATCTAGCACATATCAAAAGTGTCTTTGGGCACAAACACTACTCGTATCAAGTGGTGCCCGACAAACATTACCTCCAGTGAACATTGCAAGTCAAAGGAGACGGCCTAATCAATAAATTCATTGCAAAATCAGATTTAAACATGAAAGAACCCTCCCATTGTGAATAGACTTAAGTTCTTAGGCAGGTGTGAATCCAGCACGGGTTTCTCAACACACCAGCCCCGCCCGACTATTAAACGTCAGATGCGAAATAAAAAAAAGCCTGCGCTACCCATCGCCGTCAATCTCACAAACAAGCAATCATCACGCGGAACCGACGAGAATGCTAAACTTTTCTCCGACATCAATTCGATGTGACCAGCCTCTCATAGCCACACACCGCAGACAACTTCAACTTTTAAGCGTCGTCCTACACCTCAAAGCATCAAACCCAGAAAGCCTGACACTTTTCATCATCCCAGTAAGGCGGTCAAATTAGTAAGAGGACATAAAGAGCGATGCTAAGTCAGAAATCAGATCAGAGTCATCTTTAAAGAACAAGTCCCACAAAGTCTCAAGCATTCTACCTCCGTACACAATCCGAAACCGACAAAGATGTCGACTCCAGACACCCCCAAGCCACAGGTCCCACCCCAACCCACCGAAAGCCTCAGTGAAGGAACCTCAACCGCCTTGCACAACAACGTGCAAAAGTTTCCGAAAATTCCGCAAACTCCCCACCGAGCTCCGATGCAAGATCTGGAAATACGCTTTGCCCCGAGGCGTCGATGACGACGGCGAGCGCGTCCTAACCCTCACATCCACATCATCATCTATGATCCATCTAAAGACATAGCCATTCAATTCAGTATCCCCAGCTTCGGACTCCACAAAGAAAGCCTGGACTATCTGAAAGCATACCCCTTACGCAGAGTCGCTGCCCACACCGCGGATCTCAAAACCGTCACTTTTCTTTCCACATACATACAGTCGAGAATGACTTGCCCATGGTTAAGAATGGTGTGCTGCAAATACGATGAGGAGACGGTTATATGTATTCCGAATTGGTCGATGGCTGGTATCAGGAAGCCTGTAAAAGACGCACTCCGTAACCGTCTTCCGGTGCCAATTTTTCCTATCTGGCACTTTACCACGACCCCGAATTACTTAGGAAGGGAGCTGGCGGCTGATTTCAAATATGCTGGCAACTTTGCGCTTTTCGAAGGGCTGAAGACCGTGTCGTTCGGTGGCGAGTACGTGGGGCGCGTGATGTATAGGAACTCGCTGAAGGATAAGCGCGAGGTCGAGAAGGTCAGGAGCAATTTCAAGCTGGTGCTTGGCTTCATGCTTGAGAACTTCAGACGTTATGAGGGACTTGACCCGGGGTTCAAGATTCCACGGTTAGGGGTGTGGGGTGAGAAAGCAGATGGTGTGAGGGAAATGGACTGGGAAACCTCTGTGATTGATGAAAGACTTCTTCAAGATACAGCAAACTGCTGCTCCTGGGTTTGATACTAATAAACGTACTGTTCATGTTACTAGATCTGATCCGCATATTGGGCCAACTAGATGTCCTCTGCGTATGGGACCAAGGTAGCTGCAGTCCTCTGCGGTTCTTCGACAGACAAGACCACTAGCAATTCGGAACCGCGAAATAGGAGCAGTGGCATGGACGAAGAAATACAGTAAATACATAGGGTCAGCGAGGCATACACGATGAGATGAAAGCTGTTCGTCTTCTTTCTTCCTGATACTTTCGAGTAATGTAACGCGGGTAGTTTCTTTGCTCCTCACTCACAGCAATCTTAGATCAGATTGGACTGCAATCCTTTACTAAGGTAGGATTCGAGAACTAGGCTTTGATGCAGAAGGGCGGCCGTTGGTTGTTATATAGAGGCTGTCTGGTGCGTTGCAATTGTCGCATTCGAGGTTGCTTCAAGCTCGTCTCGTTTAACTGTAGAAAAGACGCATGGTCCATCCCTCGTCCCTAGTCACCCCGCGTCTTGCGCGAAATCGAAGCTTCCTTCCACCCCTTGACGTCTTTCCCCTTGGCATACTCCGTATAAAATGCTATTCGTTCGTGTCCGTATGGATGAGAGATTGTGAGCTGTTATCCTTCGGAGCATTAAAGAAGCCACGCCAGCCACGCCAGCCAGGAACCGGGCTAGGGGATCCACTTTCATCTTAAAACCCCACTCCCTTTCCTCTTCGGGCCGTCCAACCCCCCGACCAACCCCCCTACTAGGATACTCCTATCCTGCGCCTATTCCGACTATGACCCCTCCCGAATCAAAGCGCGTCCCCCGTCGTCGCAGGAAGGCGATCAGGGTCCTCCTTTCGCCATTTGCGTGAAAGCGCCATCCTACAACCTCCCATGCTGCTTGATAAATGAGATTATGTTTGCCCATCATCCAGATGGCCTCGGGCTAAATATCACGCAGGAACCTCCCTCTTTTCCCAATCTCAATCATAATCACTCATTCAACTCCAAGCTTTGTCTCTGTGCTTTCCTTACCTATAAATGAATTCCGCGCTTTTGGATCATTGCAGGAGCAGTTCGGACGACGGCGAGACTAGGAAGGAGGTTTCCAACAACACAGTGATCAGAAATCAAAACTCGCAACGCCCGCGCCTCACTCTTTTCGTCAGCGCGTAAGCACAAGTCGAGCGCGTCGTATCCTATTTATCCCCCGGCTTCCCATCCTCAGAACCTGGGCTTTTCGTCTACCCATCCAGTTCTCCCTTAGGAGTAGCTACCGACATGGCCTCCCCTCGAATGTCTGTACGCCCTGGCTCTGCTGGGAGTACCAGCACCAACTCACGATTCAGCTTCGAATCCAGGAACAAGAGTCCATTGAGTGTCAGCTCTTCGGCTGATCATCAGTCGAGTCGCACTAGTCAGGATTCTGCCCTCTCGAATGATGCGCATGGGCACTCACCACCAACTAATTCTTGGATGAGTGCCAGGCGTAGCTATACGGAGCCTCTTGTAAAAACATCTTCCTATCCACGACACAGCGCTGGTGAAGAGGGCCGACAAAAGACGCTGATGACCCCGCAACGACTGTCTAGAAGACCACAAAGTCCTACAGGCCCAACATTTGATACGATGCATACAACAAAGGCGCCTGGAGAGGCGTTTGGAAATCTACCAAAGGAAATCCTGCTAGTTGTGCTTGCCGAGCTGAAGAAAGTACATCTGGATGCCGGGAGTCAAAGTTGCTCGACCTGTTGGATGCGAGATTTGACTTCTTTGAGTTTGAGTTGCAAAAAGTGGTGGGGTGCTGCCAGGACAACCCTTTACGAGGATGTACAACTTATTGGCAATGATTCGATCTTGCACACGAAGAAGAAGCTCAAAATGAAATATGGTACGAGACTGAAGCTTCTGCGAAGAACACTGCGAGCGAGGCCCGACCTCGCTGAATACGTAAGGATATTGAAAGTTCCTGCCATGCCTGACGCGGCAAGGAATAAAAAGGATCAAGATGAATACCTGGACCAGGTTGCTTCGGTCATAATGGCGTGCCCGAACTTGGAACGACTTCCTGGCTTCCATCCTGCCTATACTCATGACTTCCCGAGATTTGTGCATGCACTTTCTACAAGGAAGAAGTTGCAGGAGCAGGTATGGATCATTTCTGAAAGTCCTTTGCAACGGCAGCACCGATACAAACCTTCGGATGATTCAGATTATCTCACTCCTGTTATTGCACCCAACTCTCTTCTGCCCGAGCAGAGTATAGGCTTTCTGATGTTTCATTCCAACTGGTCTCATCTCAAGACCCTCGTGCTACACTGCAACCAGGGTGGGATAATCGACTCTCCTCTGCTCATCGACGCTTTCAAGCAACTACCTGCCTTGGAGAATTTGCATGTTTCTTCTTTCTCGGAGTCGTCTTTCAACGATAATACCTTGTTATCGCTACCACCTCTCAAATCCCTCCGACTTGACAACCTTCCAGGCGTAACCGACAATGGTTTGACGTCTTTCGCATCAGCCGGAAAATCCGATAGTCTGAAAAAATTATCGCTCATCTCACTACCACTTCTCTCTTTGCCAGTCCTCGCACGGCTTTTCTCCCACTTGAAGTCTCTTACACACTTTACGGTTTCCCAGGTACCGTCGCCTTCTTTACCGGCAGGCGTTGACATTTTCCTCCACCCCTATCTGGCATCGTCGACGCTTCAAAATCTCCACTGGGAATTCACAAACCCGGAGGATAATACGGCAAACGAGATCCTCTCTAAATCCATATCATTTTCCGGCTTCCCAGCCCTGAAGACCCTCCGCGCACCAACCGACTCTGACGGCTCCCTACAGCGGCTCTGCAAACCACGACACCGCATCGAGCTGCCTAAAGATCGGTCCCGGAGTGTAGGCTCCCGAAGTGGAACACCGCTTACACCGCTTTCACCAAGCACGCCATCAATGCCATTTGCTGCGCCGACACGACCGTGGTCTGCTGGAACTGGGCAATCTGGATCCCGGAATTCAAACTACCAGCCATCGCCTACGCGCTCAGCCTTCTCGAGGAACTCGGAAAATAAATCCCAGCATTCTACTGAGAGCAACGTCCAGCCTATGGGCATGAGCCTTGCTACTGCTCGCAGAATAGCTCAGCGCCGTATCGATGCCGCTGTCTCGCAACCGCAATATCACATTATAATCTGGGACGAGGAAGGACAGTTCCTAGAACGGTTCGCAGTCGGTGGCTTTATTGGAGATCTAGGCAGTAAGATCAATTACAGCCTGAGACCGGATGTAGATGGTATGGATGAGGCTATTTGCGGCATCGAAGGTGCGGGGAATTTACTTGATGGGGGCGAGGAAACGAATATAGGGGATGGATGTACGGGGACTTGGAACACGGAAGCTGGGGAGAGGAGTAAGGGCAAAGGGAAGGATAGGTGGTGGCATACCGAGAGGGGTAGGTGGATAGAGATGCCGTTGGAGAAGTTGTTTTAGGATATGGATGGATATACCCATTTGCTGTTTTGTTTTTGGTATGTAATGTAATGTATATTTGCAATGTATAATGTGTTCTCGAGCTACTGTTTCCTTACCTGTGTCTTCTTAACTTGTAGTTGGGATATTGCCTGTTTTAAGAACGCCCCTTTGGACCTTTCGGAATCAGCCCAACGAACAGTGGACTGTCAATGCTTCACCATCCAGCCCACGTGATCGACCCCTTTACCGCCTCGCTTCCTCTCCTATATTCGCATTCACCACCGCGTTGTACGCTTCCACCAACATTCCTTTCTACAACTGCTTTGCATTCACCACCGAGTTATACCATCCCACCAATGTTCCTTTCTACAACTGCTTTACATTCAATCTTGCGTTCGCTTTCTACATCACCCTATTTAACACCTACCTTTCCACATCCCAAGTGTCGTTTTTTCTCAATTCTCGATCTTTGATCCCGAGCACGAGCACCAACAAGAAAAGCAAAGTAAAGAGAGTCTGTACAGCATCTCTTGATCAGTAAGACAAGCTACTTTCCAAACCCCAAGTCATCAAAAGCTAACGACTCAAGACCATCTTCCTCGATCTATCTATCCCCGCTCTGCCTCACCAGCGCATACACAAACGGCCCTCCCATATAAATTTCAATTTCCCGAACAGGATATCTATCGCCCACTAACACCAACCCAATCTACCGTCAAAATGCACTTCTTCCA